>VWZT01013495.1:70312-261081 GCA_013397055.1 Pachycephala philippinensis
CCCGTGATATATTTCAGAGTTCCTACTTTATGCTTTTCTAGGAATATAGGACTCATATTCCATTCTAATGTAGAACTAGAGAATTTATGGTACAGTTAACAAGGAGAATTTCGGGCACTTAAGTGAAACCTTAGCCTTCAGTCCTGCTAGGGTCATCAATGCTATCTTTATTCCTCAGTGAACATCAGGGGAAACATTTTTTGATTGAATGTACATACATCCTCTTGTTCAAAGCAAGGGAACATTCAGTAGTTTGTCCAACAATGTACTTGGAATTTAGACTACATGTCATGAGGGATGAATATATTTTGTTCCATTTTATATTTTGTATTGGAAAAAGTAGTAGCATTAGAATTTTGAATAAAAATTGTGGGAGAAGAATGTCTTCTGGAACAGCCTCTGGAAAGTTGAATGTAAGGTTCCAACCAAAGCCATACTATGACTCTACAATTTTTGATATTATTTCAAATACTGTGTTTGTCATATCTTTCAGGGTGTTTTTTTTAATGTGATACACAGCCAGATCTGTATTTCCTTCTTCATATTTCTTCCCCTGTGATAGGGACAATTTATTGCAGAGCTGAATTGTTGAGACAAGAGCATCTGTCTAACTATTTCACTTCATACTTTGTAAACTGGCATAAATCTACTCTATGTAGATCAGGTCCTCCCCTACCACGGCCATTTAGTGACACTCATCTGATTTTAGTGACATTTAGAATTTCAGTGCCTGTCTGAATTCAAACTAGTCACCCTCACCTCCTTTTAAGATCAGGGTTGAGAAATTAGGACAGAAGACCTGGCCAAGATGCCTGTCTGAGAATGGGGTGTGTTGTTCCCTGGAGGTGCTTCTTTCCCTTCATAGAGTATTGGTGAATGTCAGGGTAACTGAGATTTAGTTCTCTTACCTTCCAGATTCTGGCTTCCTTAAGTGAATCATATTTTATATTCTAAGCCTACCTTTATTGTAAGCCTGGGCTAGAAGATGATGAAATAATTCTGAAGATAAATATGTCTTTGGGTAGGTGGTCACCACAGAAGCAGTTTAATCTGCCAGTCAGCATTGTATTTATCTAAATTATAACTACCTTATATCCATGTTCCTACGTAATATGGACACCGGAAAAAGCGTGCTTGGCTTGTTTAGTTAGAAAGTGACAGAGTTCTGAGTCTCATAAACCAAATGATGATACTTTGTCATGATCACTGAAGAAGTTTCTCAGATATCTTGAGTGAGGGAGTAGGATGAAAGAAAGATCTTACCAAAGAAATAGAAGTGCTCAATTATTATCTCAGACAGAAAGGAATAAAGCCACAGTAAGGCAACACCTGACTTAGAAGTGTAAAAGTGTGCCTGCAAATAATGTTTGTTTAAGGCTGTGGAAAGATCTGGCAGAGCTGACACAGGCATGGGTGTTATCAAAGTGGTGCGTGAGTATAGGACCTTCCTTTGCAAGTTGTGCAGAGTACATGCTGCAGCTAGCATGTGTCCTTGGGGAGGTGAGAAGCAAAGTGCCAGCAAATTCAGAGCTTTGGAAGTGTGTATCTTTATGTAATTCCCACTGCAGTCAGCTCCAGACTTCTGGGAAGCAAGTTCAGCCGGACCACAAGGCCCAGTGAGGAATCCATGAAGAATCCAAGAGGGATTAATCTGTCTAAATGTAGACCTCTCGTGCATATTCGGTACTTACCACTGAAACCAAGGCTCCCTTTACAAGAAATAAATAAATAAATTGAGGTCAGGCCTTGTGTGGTGCAGTTCATCCGCTCCTAATGTGAGTACAGAAAACAGGCCAAGTGAATTGCATTCTAAACCCAGCTATTTCTCTCCATTAAGAGAGTATCTTACAAAGGAAACCCCGAGTGACTGGGTAAGTGTAGATTTCAGTAATCAGGAGATGTTTAATATCAGGTGAAATAAATTTTATTCTCTGTCACTTTGAGGCCTAGAGATAAATCCACAAAAAGATGATGTGTGAAATTGGTGACACAAGGAAAGGTTGAGTAATCCAGCATCCAGACTGATAGGGTACAGCAGCCTTGTGGTTGTTGAGGAAAGAAAACTCATGGAAGATCGTGGAACTGTCTTTAACTTAGGTTTAATTCCTGGCTGCATTCATCTGGTGTATTTTCCATGAGACCTGAGCAGATTGTTCTTTTCTGAGTTGCTCTTCTATTCTAACAGTATGTGAACATGTTGTAATAACATATAAATTGGTTTTCAGGAAAATAATTCTGTGCGTTAGAAAAAGACTGGATAAATGACTTAAATATGAGAAGCCAGGACATGATGAGGCTGTTTATATGAAGAGGGGTTTCTGTGCAATGGCAGGATCAGGAGATCTTCAGAGCTGCTCTGACATTCCCAGACTTTGTCCTCATTCTCCCACATACAGGACAGGGAGACAAAGGGTAAGGAGATGACAGGGCAGTAGCTTGTGTTGAGAGATCCCAAGGATATAAATTTGCTAGGAGATTCAGGAAACCTAGAACACACACAGGTGTCTGAAAGCCTCTGATGCAGGTTTCCTCATAAAATCATCTTTCTTCTTGTTATCTCTAGAGTCGTTATGAATTATCATTTAATTTATGTATTCTTTCTGTTGACGTACTGGTTTTCACATAAGTTTATATGTAGAATGTTTAATTTTGACCAAAATTCTTTCCAAAATTCCACAGGCTAAATACTTTTCTGGCTTGATACTAATCTGTGCATGAGTACAGTAGAAGGAGCCTGAGAAACAATAGTGTCTTTGAGAAAAAAAATGTGAACTTGCTGCCTACTTACTACTCAGGAATTCTGTTACATGTGTGAATTGTGTTTAGTGATTTCTTTTTCTGTACCTTTGAGTATTCTTTTTCTTTATTTCCTCTCTTGCCACAAAAATATGTGAATGTACTTATCCCAAAAATGTGTTGGCATATGGATATATTTCTTTGCCAGCCTTTGATGAAAGGCTGAGAAGTTTTCTGTTGGGGGTGACCCTGTGCATGAATCCAGTCTACAAGGTAGCTGAAATACTGTTTTCCTGTACTTTCAGCATATATCCTAAATACTGTAAATAAAAACTGAACACAGTTTCAGGTGTGGTAGCCTGACCCAGTAGCTCAGATGTGTGGTGTGGTGGGTTGACCCTGGCTGGATGGCAGATACCCACCAAAGCCACTCTGTCATGCCCTCCTCAGATGGATAGGGAAGACAGAATATAGAGAAAAGCTTGTGGGTTGAGATAAGGGCAGGGACAGATCGTTCACCAATTACTATCATGGGCCCAACAGACTCAGGGAAATTAGTGTAATTTATTACCAGTCAAATCAGAGTGAGGTAATGACAAATAAAATCTTGCAAACACCTTCCCCTCGTATCTCCCCCTTTCGTGGGCTTTACTTCACTCCCAATTTCTCTACCTTCTCCCCACCAGCAGTGCAGGGAGACAGTGAACAGGGGCTCTGGTCAGTCTATCATGTCTCTTCTGTTCCTTCCTCCTCAGGTGAGGACTCCTCACAGTCTGCCCCTGCTTCTGCCTGGGTTACCTCCCACGGGAGACAGTCCTCCATGAATTTCTCCAGTATGAGTCCTTCCCATAGGTGTAGTCATTCAGGAACAGGCTGCTCCAGTGTGGGTCCCTGCAGGGTCACAGGTCCTGCCAGCAAGCCTGCTACAGCACAGGCTCCTCTCTCCACAGGTCCTGCCAGGAGCCTACTTCCCAAAGGGTCACAGCGTCCTTTGGGCATCCACCTGCTCTGGTGTGGAGTTCTCCCCAGGCTGCAGGTGGGGCTCTGCTCCCCTGTACACCTCTGTGGTCTACAGCTGCCTCACCATGGGCTGCACCAGGGGCTGCAGGGGATCTCAGCTCTTGTTCCTGGAGCACCTCCTGCCCCTCCTTCTTCTCTGACCTTGGTGTCTGCAGAGCTGTTCCTCTCATATTTTCACTCCTCCTTCTGTCTGCAGTTGCTATTTTGCTGTAATTTCTTTCCGCCTTTTAAATCTGTTATCCCCAAAGTGCTGCCACCTTCGCTGATGGGCTCGGCCTTGGCCAGTGGTGGGTCCATCTTGGGGCCAGCTAGCATTGGCTCTCTTGGACATGGGGGAACCTTCTGGAAGCTTCTAGAAGCTTCTCACAGAAGCCACCCCTGTAGCTCCCTGTCTGTGGCAAAGGAGCTCCCTGCTCCAAACTGTGGCATGCAAGCCCAGTGCCTGTGGATAAGGCAGTGCAATCACAGTTTGGATCATTGGCATGGCTCACATGCTCAAATTTGCTGCCTGAAAAGTCCTTTGGTAGTTCAGGGCAGTAGTACCAACACACAGCACTACTCATTTTTCAAGACACAGGAAAACTCTGTAGTAAATAGAAAGTCATTCAGGATGCTAATTTGTAAACTGGTATAGTGCTGATTCTGTGCAGCCCCAACAACAGCTCTTTTATTTAAATGTGATTGCATGGGAAAAATGGAGGAACTTCTCAATAGCGGCACGCTAAGGAATAGACTGTGCCTGCTGTCTTCCCAATGACTAATTGAAACACAACTGTCTTCTTGTAATTTTGTTCGGTGTGTTGCTCATGGTGTGTCATGCAGCAGCAGAGAACCACCATTCCTGCGACGCGGTGACGCCAGGATGTGGGATCTGTCTGTCCTTTTTCTGTTTGTCTGGGTGCCCCCCCTCAGCCAGGGAAGGCACTCCTAAAATGCTAACGCATTACTGAGGACCAGAGACTAGTGCTACATCTGTGCCAGGACTGCGTGCTGTAGTGTGCTCCCAGTTTTGTAAATTATGTAGTTGTGATGGAGGGAAGTAATCAAAATAAAAGCTACATGTGTGCCGCTCTCTTACTCACAGTTCTCTTTCTCCTGCACACGAAGTAATTTCCATGTCATCCTCTACCTGCTATTCCTTCTCTCCACACACCAGCTTCTCTGAAAACAGCACGTTTCTCCTTCCTCATGAACTACAACAGAAGCCTATTTTCTTGCCTTACCTTATCTTGTCTGCCTCAGTACCTCACATTTTTCTGTCCTTACTCTTTCTGTCTCATATAGAGTCTCAAATAGCAGTAGGAACCTTCCTATCAGTGTCTGAATTGAGCCAGCTTTGATTAAAATGGCTGCTTGGACACATATTTTCCATATAGACCCATCAGTTCAGGGGTTTGATTGGTTAGCTGAATCCTATCCTATATGTTTTGATTTAATTTTGGTGATGCTGATACGTGAGTGTTCACTTTGATTGCTTTCTGCTAGTATGTGGGTAATGTGGGCAACCAATATCTTTGGTACAAGATATTGTCTAACACAGATTCAAAGACAGATCCTTCACACACCAGAGAGATGTATTTGGGTGCTGAGTAAGATGGGAAGGAGTGTTGTACAGATGGTTTTTGAGCCAGTGCTTCCATTTATAACTCCTGAGCTTCTTCAACATATTTTTTTGGCAACTATTCACACTTCCCATCTTTTTCGCATGTTGTGTCAAGAGCAGCAGACAAAAGCCAATTCCAGGTAAATTGAATCCAAGGTGAGGTGAGTTGAGACCCATTTCAGAATACATGGTATTGCTAATTCACTTCATGCCTCCATAAATGAGGCAGAATCATATTTCAGTTTGTCTGTCAAACAGTAAGTTTTTGATATAAAGATCTGAGAACCTAAAAGTGCTGATGACAGTGTCCACAGTGTGGATAACTCTATGATTAGTGATGATGGCAATAATTTGCTGTACAGATCAAAAACTTCTCCTGGCAGAATGGTGAGGTTGAACATCCATATTGAATAGCACAGACACAAACATGGCTTTTTTCATTATACATACTTATAAAAATGGCTAAACAACAGAGCTGGGGAAGGTGGAGGGGGAAGGTAGTGAAAGCTTTCAGTGAAGCAGGTGGAATTGCCAGTTTTTATTTAGTATGGTGGACCTGAACTAATAGCTATTGCTTTGGACTCACAAAACCACTTATCACAACTTCATTTTTATTTATTAATTTTATTGCTCTGGGAGTTGCATTGAGGGCAAGAACTGCTGCATACTAGGAGCTTTTTAAGGGTATTTTTGTCAGTGTACTGAACCGAACCACTTATGTGCATGTCTGGTGTGTGTATCGATCTCACAGACTGTCTCCTGCCAGGTGGGTAATAAATGCTCAGCTGTGACAGTTCTGCAAGTCTAACAGCCAGACCAGCTCTGTAATAACCTCTGATGTAATGATGGGGAAAGGTTTCGAGAGCAAATAAGGACCAATCACTCTTTAAAACAATTAAATAATTTATTTTGCATGCAAAAAGGCTATTAAGAAGGAAACTCTTCCTCGCTTGCCACTCAGATGTTTTCAGTGCAAGCACTGAAGTTCGGCAGTTGGCAGGTGGAATCTCCATCCCAAATTTATACTATCACATTTATTAATTTTTGTTAACGATGCAGCTCTATCCTCTGCACTTCCAGTTAGTTTTCCACTGCTACTGCTTTAATGAAAAGTATTATCTTGAAGTGAATGAACTAAAAGAGAAGAGTTTTTCCTCTTTTATTTATCATCTGTTTACAGGGTTTTGATTAAAAGAATAAATGTGTTTCTCCAGCCACCTCAGCTAAAACAAGACCATCAATTTCTCAAAGCTCATAAAAGACTTGGAGAAATAAATCTGAGGCATTCACTCTCCTGACAAGCTGCCAGAGCCTGCAGAACTTGCTTTCACACTGGCATCTTTTCTGCCCTTGATGTCATGTGCAAAACACGAGGATTTGTGCCGTGCTAATCCCTCTAATGAGGGCTTCTCCCAACCTCTATATAAACCCTGCTCAAAACCGTGGCTGCTGGGCAGGCACCACAGAGTCAAAGCACCCGTCTTTTGAACTGCATTCAAGGCAATTAGAGGCTGGGATTAAACAAACACCCAACACCAGCATCCTCAGCAGCAATAATTATTATCCTGGTTGGCTGGGGCATGGAGCTGTGGTGAGGCCAGGTTGTCCCACATTAGAGATCTCCCTGCTCTTCTCACTCAGGTTCAGCAGGGAGGCAGAGCCTGCACCCAGCTGTAATGGGAGCCCTGAGGTGGCTCTTCTGGGCTGGGCTGGGCTACCTGAGCTGCTGCTGTCCCCCACAGGCGCAGGCACAGTTTCCCCGTGTCTGCATGACGGTGGAAGCCCTTCGCCTGAAACGCTGCTGCCCGGCCTTGGGGACAGTGCCAGGCAATATCTGTGGGTCCCTGCAGGGCAGGGGACGGTGTGAGTGGGTGCGGGCAGACACTCAGCCCTGGAGTGGCCCCTACACTCTCCAAAATGTGGATGACCGGGAACGGTGGCCCCTCAAGTTCTTCAACCGCAGCTGTCGGTGCACAGGTGAGATGGGTGCTGGGGGGAGGGGATGGCGATGGGGGGGTCTGCTAACCTTGCTCCAAAGGCCAGAGACGTTCCTCGTGGTATAAGGCACAAAGAAGTCTTCAACTATTACCATTTCCCTAAAAATTCTTCCGTATTGACAATACTATTAGTACTTTTTCAGAGCAGCAGGGTCAAAGAAGTGTTTCCTCTCATGTGAACTTCTGTGTTTTCCTCTTTGCTGTGGAGCTGTCCGTGTAGCCAGTGATCCCCTTTCTCCACAGGGTTTTGGACCTTTCAGTGCTGCTTTCAGACCTCCATCTCTGCTAATCACGGTGCAGTGAACCTGGATCAGTGTGCATTGTTTGAAGATTTATTCCTCATGGACTAGTGCTTTGCAGCATGACATAGCCCTGTGCACTGAAAGTCTCCCAATGTCAGGCCAGGGTGTTTCCCAGGTTTGTTAACTACCTCTTACACTGATCCAAAATGTGTCTGTACAACCACCAAAGAGGCCATCCTACCCTTTTCCTCCTCATCTCCAGCTACTCCTTCTCACTGTGACTTTACATGGGCTCCTGAAGTTGCATGCTGGAGGTGAAATGGATCTGGGAGGAGATGTGCTTGAAGGTTAACCTGGCCAAAGGGAAAAGGTTCTAATGAGACCATTCACTAATGCTGGCAGGAGGCAGTGAGCAGGAAGGTGAGCTCAGGGCAGGATAGGGTGTCAGAACCCTTTCTCAGCAACAGCCCTGGCTGAAGGGGGGTTAAAATGAGCAGGAACTGCAGCCTCAGCCCAGACTTCTGTGCAGGGCTGGCAGGAGATGGCACCACTAGGGCAAAAGGCACGTCCCAGCTACTGAAGTCTCTTGTTATTCAAATGAAACCTGGGATTTCTTGTTGAAAACATCAAGTTGTTTGAATTTGCTAACATGGGAAGAATAAACTGCTTTCCTACAGCCTGATTCTTAGAACAAGCTGGACTGTTTTGTCTAAAATATGCCTTGGCTCTCACTACCAAAAAAGCCCGCATCAATCTGAGAAGGCAGCACTGTGGAGAATTTCAGCCAAAGAGGTTAAATTTTCCAGTGCAGTTATCAACTGGAAACAGAGAGGTAGTGGCAGATGACTTAAATGGATACATGGTGTTACCGAAACGCCTCAAAAGAATTACAGTAGACTTTGGAGTATACGTCAATTTTTATCTCTTCCTTGACTGGATTTCAAATGCTTGTGTGAAAGGACTTTTCCAGATGATTTGTGAAAAAAAAAAAAAAAATTGGATGCACATATTTTCATCTCAAAGGTGCTTATATACCTCCAAAACTTAAGTCAGGTATGATGTACAGACACAGATCCTGGGTCAGAAGAACACTGAAGCACATGGACATACACCAATATTTACACAATTAATTAGAACATCAAAACCTGGGAATAAATTGAAGAGCAGTGGAGACAGACATGGTCTGCATAGGCAGATATTAATTTGCTTGTCCAAATAGAGATAAACACTGGTATTTGATATTTGCAGGGCTGGATCCCAAGTTACATGAGCAGAAAGTAGTGTTCTTTCCTTCAGCCTTACTTCTGAGATGGCTGCTCCCCTCATCTCTTTAAATCCCTTGGATTCCTCTTTCTCCTTGCACTTTTTTAATCTAAATATACCAGTGATAAAACAGTTAGTGAAAGGCGTCCTTAAGCATGATTCTCGGAAAGTTTTCCTGGGCTTTACTCTGCTTGATGCAGTATGCAAAACCATTTCTGGGAGAATGTTAAGAAGTTCACAGCTGCGTGAGATTTGAATTAGATCTGATGCTTTTACAATGCTGGCGATCGTGGCTCCGTGTCTGTTTGGGGTTTTTTTGTGGTTTTTTTTCCACTCTGTTTAATACACTGGTTGGTTGTCTGCACACCAGCTTTAAGTGTCATGACATGTGGTATTTATTAGGCATCCAGAGCTATGCTAACTGTGTAACATAATGGTGGGTAACATATGGTAACATAAATTAAATATGCTCATTCAAAGGGACATGGAACAGTGCACATCTCTGCTGTTAAGGTGTCCTGTTTTCCAAGTGAGTGTTATGTGCAAACTGCCTGTTTGGAATGGTTCCTGTATTGTGCAAAATCCAACCCCACTAAGGTTCTTTCTAGCACTTCAACAAGATAAACAGTTGTGTTCCATCTTGGCACTGTTTAATTTATAGTTTAGAAATGGTGTGAATGATAAGCTATGGGAACTCCAACTACCATGTAGCTGATAATTTGGTTAGACAGTGCCAATTGAACGTGTCACATAGCTGATGGCTATATGGCAGGAAACTGGAGGAACTGTGAGGAACAGGGGCCAAGATTTTCCAATTCTGGAGTTTTCACAATAAATGTAGCTTGTTGCTAAAAACTTAGTATCTAAGGAGAAAAGAAACTCTGAAAATTTTTCCATTTGTTGAAGCCGTTCACTGAGGAAAAATACCTTAAAACCATATCTATCCAGGTCTGGGTCCTGAATATTTATGGAAAACCCCCCCAACAAACCAAAAAGAAAAAAGAAAACCCAAAACACAACTATGGATGAATGGCTATAATAGGATCAGATTAATTATTTTCCATTTCTAGACTTCAGCAGATAATATGCATTAGTTTTTCTTTAACTAAGGACAAATAGAACAAGATTAGAACAAAAGAAAGATCCAGCTTTGCTTCCCACTTTTTGTGCCAAGGGCCATAGTCAATCAGCAACTTCAAGTCTATTGTCAGGATGCTACACGTTTCACTCAGTATGTTGGTTGAAGCAAAAATATCATCTCTATAAAAAAATATGGGGTTATGTCATGAATGTAATTGGAAGGTAGCAAAGAGTTTTTAGTTCTTGTCTAATTTCAATTTTGAATCTATTGAATGTGTTCTACAATTGGTTTGGGTGCACCTGACATTATTCAATTTATATAAATTCTTAAACTGAAATGACCTGATGACAGATCCTGAAAGTGTGCAGTACTGTGTGAAGGGGAATGTGCTAATTTGTTTTTCATAAAGGTTGAATTAGACCAAGTGATGGATACATGAGTCCAGCCTTGAATATTCAGACTTGTAGCTGTTTACACAATAAAGCAGTGCTTCAGTGATAGTTAAATTTAGCTTAGAAGAAAACTATTTTAGAAGACTTGTGAACTAAATGCTATTTGGAGTTCTAAACAATAACATTATACTGCTGGGATACAGATCTGGTATAGCGTTTTAAAAACTCAGTACAGAAGACTATTGTGAAAAACCACTGCAGTCATGTGGTTGCTAGTACAGATTGTGACAGTGATTAAACAATGACGTAGTTTAAGTTCACTGAGGAGTGAACATAATTATCATTCTTTTTTTCCTGCTTCCACTTTCTAAGGTTTACATATGGGCATGTGATGAACTTTACTCTATTTTTTAATGGAAGTTTTTTGGTTGCTCAGGCAACCTCTGGGCTTGAGAAGCAGCTACAGTGGTGTGTGATGACTGGTGTTAGCATACACCAGTGATGTGTATGAGCACATACTGAGTGTCAGGTCACAAGAAGTGTATTTTTCTCAGTGCCATGCCCATGGACTGACCCGGTGGGAGAAGTAGCATGGTCGTAGTGCCTACAGAAACAGCCAGATTCACCCAACTTGACTGAGAAAGAGCACCTCAAATGTTGCTGAGATTAGGTACAGAAGAAGACAGCTCCCAAGGCATGTGATCCCATTTCCAGACAAAGGGGTTAGTGGAGAAGACACAGATGATTTTTTTTGACCAGCGGCAGTACAGTGGACATTCCTGGAAACAGTGGAACAAGCTGGGGTCATCCAACAGTGATATGATCTTGCTGTGCACCAGAATGACCTCCCACACTATATTCTCTGGAAACCACAAGAGATGATAATAATCTCTGTTGTCCTGGCATAGCCTCAGGTAGTACACTGAGTTCTTATGTGTTAGTCACTGAAGGTGAAAAGATGCTAAGGCATGAATCCTTGCATGTTCCTATAGTTCCTGTGTGCAAAAGGATCTTGAAAGGGTCTAACTGCCTTACTGAAAGTATCTACTCTGTGCTATATCGTGTTATCATGAGATTACTTTTCCTGCTCTCCTAGAACTGTACCATTGAAGTCCACCATCACCAGCAGAGCAGACAAGGAAGTTAAGCTGTAAGAGACCAGCATTTCACAATGCTGTTGATGCCTAAAGAGGCCAACCTAGAAATAGAGACTAGAGAGGAGAAAGGGAATAAAGGTGGATATTTATTTGAAAGGCCTTCAGAGGTACCCCCTGGGCAGGCCAAAGGCTACGCCCAAGATGGACCCCGAGTCACGAGTTCTTCACCCTTCTGTAGGTTTCATCCATTTACATATAAACCCAATTTCACCAATTAAACTTTAGCTAATGATGTAATTTCCCCTCAGCTTGCCCCCCTTCTCAAGATGCTGGTTTACACATTTTGGGCCTAGGACGGTCTGGGTGTCCTTGGAGAGCAGGCCCGGAGAGACTTTGTTATGTCTGTCTTAGCATGAGAGAACAGCAGCTCACAGGCTACAGGACACTTCAGAGTTACACACTAGGAATACAGAATTTGAAAAATATAAAAGCATCACGTGAGGCATCACTGTCATGTGGGACATGCACACAGCAATAAATGAACTTTCTGGAAACAGTAATGCATAATTTCCAGATCAGTGGCCTGGTAGAGTGCTTTAGAAACAAATGCCGAAAGAGTGGTTTGGGTGGGTCATAAAAAAGCTGGGTCTGATTACTGCAGTAATTTCTGTTTGCAGTGTGGGAAATCCCACAGACCTCCATCAGCTTCCTGCCATTTCAGCTGCTGCATAACAGCAGTCCTGCGATGCACGGAGTCTGTTGAAAGAAAATGACAAAAAAGCAAGTTTTGATATCATGAAGTGTTGTTGTTTTGTGTGTTTCTGACAATAGAACATTGCCAAATAGACCTGAGGATGTGACAAAAATGTTCAACACAATCAACAGAAATATTGCAGTGTGAAATACCACTTTGCCTAGAAATCATCTCCTGTTTGCAAGTCTCCACTGCAGTTCTCGTCACTTAGTAAAAGCTCATTCGCCATTGAAAAGTGACTGGGGAAGTGATGGAAAGAATGGACCCCTTGGGTTCCTTAATAGATAGGGTGGTTACGGAAGAAAATCCTGCAGAGCATCAATTGGATATAATTAACACCTGCCCAAGAGAAACAGGTGAGAAGTCATTGTTCCACCTGGCTCCATACAGTTGGAGAAAAGCTTTCTTCCCGTGAAGATAACTCATCATTTCAAGCTTTTGCAACTTTCTTCTCAGAGCCTGAGGAGGTGCATGGAGTATACCTAAAATCCAGATATTGTGTGGTAAAATGATTTCAGGTATCAAGACCTGCACAGATTTAAAGGGCCCTTCCTGAGAGAGGAATGGGCACCATCAGAGCCTCAACAAGTGACCAAGAGTGTCTCGTTCTAGTACCAACGCAGACAGCACAAACCTGGTCCTGCACTGACTTGGGTTCTGTTTGTGCTGTATTTCAGTGTGATGCTTATCCAGCACTGTGAGTAGAAGGATCCTGTAAATGACTGGAGGAATAACTGCCAGTCTCAAAAGAGGTTGTTGACAGATCTTTTCATGGTCAATTCCTGTTTTTTCCTCCTCGTCTTAAGGATTGAATTGTACCTGAGTGTGAGTGGTCAACAAACGCTTTCCAGAAGTTCGTGGTCCACGACTGAAACTTGAGCAGTATACATGGCCTAATTAGGCAATGTTGCAAGATATTCCTAATATTTGTCATCTGGCCAGTTCAGGCTGGAGTATGTGATGGCCCCTGACAGCTAGGCTGAGGCATGAAGAATGAGCGAGACACAGATAGTGGAATACACCAAATGATAACAGTAATTGTGCTGTTCTGATGGGACCCTGAGGATACTGTCCAATAAATAAACTAAATAAATATCCAATAAATCTTCCATGTTCCTACTCCCCCATATCCATACAATCCATACAATCTGCTTTGTTTCACGTAACTATAACGTACTTGCTTTTTCTGGTGTATGTCTTCATCCCCTTTAGCCAGTGCAGACCCCTGGCTTTGGGTGCCTTCCCTCGTAGCTGGAACATGGCAGCTGAATCCAGCTGCTTCTACTTGCATCATGACAAATGTAAGCCATACATCTGGAAATTGTCCTCATGGGATGCCATCGGGATATGCATGATCCAAAACCTTGCTGAAGTCTTCGCATTTGTGGTCCCTAACCTTAGCGCTGATCCTCAGCTTCATGATAACATGTAAACTTAGAGATCTCAGGGGCTCTGAAGCAACCATAACCAACCTATGGTTGGTCCAAACTCTACAGTAAGAGTCCTCATATCATGGCAGGTCTCCCAGGAGTCTGTCACAGATGTTTACAGTTCAGCAGCCCTTACCCTAAGAGCTAGACATAAGCTTCAGAGCCTTGTTGGTAATAGCCCTTGTAACCTTGGGGGTCTTTGAATTTGGTAATGAACCCTGTAGTCCTTGACAATCTGAAATCGTGCTTTAATGTTAGTTGTTGTTCTGGTCATAGGCTCAAGCCCACAGCTTAGGGACATCTGCCCATCTGGGAACATTTCATAAGACACTTCCTCATCCCCATCTTAGTCCTGGATCTAGCAACACCAATATCTGTGGTGAGCAGTGAGATTATGTGACATTTTGGAAAACGATTGGCATGGCTGCTGTGGAGTGAGTGTGTGGGGAGTTGGAGGGGAGGTTAAGGAGGGGTTAAGGAGCCAGTGCAGGTTTTTGAGAACTGCGTGGAGATCCCAGAGGAGCCCTCGTTGCCACTCTGCTCCCCCCTGCAGAGTGGGCAGCCTTGCCCACTGTCCTGCACTGCTGCAGCCTGCCAGCACACAGGCAGGGGGCAGGTGAGTACTGCAGGAATGGCCGGTTGTTCCCCATCTTCCCCAGAAACGGGGAGCAAGCTGCACTAGGGCATTTCTGCTGCTGCCAGCTGTCTGCCGCAGCGTGCAAGAGGCCACACTTAAAGCAAGCTCTGCTTTCCTGGGCTCTTCCATCTCATCAGAGAGTCTGAGCTAATATCCTAGAGTGGACCTAATTACTTGCCTTAAGAGCAATGCCAGCGGGGAAGGACAGTACTGCAGTGTTTTTCAGGTTGTTATTGCAGCACTATTTAATAATGCTTAAAGCGTGACCAGCAGCAACCCCGGTGCTTGTCCTGGTTTGTGTTGGGCCCCAGATACACTGTTAAGAGACACTAGTTTCTCCTAAGTTTTGTCCTTAAGAGGACGAAACCAAACAGTTTCGTTTAGGGATTTTTTTCTGTGCTTAAGGATCCACGTGAACTGACCCTATTTTGGGTTTGATCCTGGAAGTAGAGGAGTACTTGAGAGCCAACCGAGCAAAGCACTTCATCACTGGCTTAACCTCAATTGCTCAGCTCTCTGCTCAGTGAGAGTCCTCACATGCCTGAGGGCTTTGCAGAGCTCTGAGCACCTCAGGGCGTCAAGCCCATTACCCAGCACTTCCCCAACTGGCTGAGTGTGATTCTTGGCCCTGCCGTGGCTCTGGGAATCGGGCCAGCCATCCTTCTGGTTAGTCAATTGGCAAAGCTGCCAGTCTGCTCAGCTGCTGTCCTTTCCAGGAACTGACATCTCTGGGGAAGAAGAGCACTAATTCTTAATTCTTCTGCATTTTGCTGTTAGTTTTCCCTGATTCATAATGCCATGACTGATTGTTCCCTCTTGATCCAGGAAACTTTAGTGGCTACAACTGTGGTGAATGCAAGTACGGCTGGACCGGCTCCGAATGCAACAGGAGGAAGCCAGCAGTGGTCAGGAGGAACATCCACTCCCTGACAGCAGAGGAGAGAGAGCAGTTCTTTGATGCTCTAGACCGTGCCAAGAGAACCATTCACCCAGACTATGTCATTGCAACTCAGCACTGGAGAAGTCTGCTTGGTCCAAGTGGAGCTGAACCGCAGATTGCCAACTGTAGTATTTATAACTACTTTGTCTGGCTTCATTACTACTCAGTCAGAGACACGCTATTGGGTTAGTGCTTTTCTTTTCCAATGGGCTCTGCAGGTAAAGAGAAAGGTGAAAGTACCACTGCTGAACAAAGGTGTGTGCTGTGGTGTTTCATCAAGCAGTGAGTCCCAGTAGTAGGCACAGAGCTGTGGAGTGAAACAGTCGGTGGTGAGAAGCTGGTGGCCATCAGCAATCAAGGGAGATGTCCTTTGGACCTGCTGTAGTCTGGCCCCCCACCGCATGGCAGCTGGAGCACACCAGTTGCACTCCTGGTGCATCTTCAGTCTGACAGGGAGCAATGCACAGCCTTCACTGGAGTGAACTGAAGTGTGGTCAGGCAGCGGCTGACTTCAGAAAGATGTTCGCAGTCCATAGGACAAGGTAGATGCAGTGGCAGTGGGGAAGGGTTTCTGCAGTGGTGAAAGCACAGACCATGCAGAGATATTTGGGACCAGACTGCTACTGCTTTCTGTGGCCTTCAGCAAGTCACTAAGGATGGGATTTGCCTGACTAACCACAGTCACCTTTTAAAACCAACCTAGGTTAGAGGTTTGGGTATCTAACCCCACGCTTTCTCCCAAATCCAGATGACTAGTCCTCATTGCTTTTCTAAACAGAAGAACCTATACCAGCCCCATTTCACAAAGCCTACTTCATGTAGGAGGAGCACCAACCACTATGGCTTTTCTGCCTGGCAGTCCCATGTGCGAGCTGAACAGCCCATGTCTACCTCCTTGCTGGCGGGCGACTGCTGCTCTGCAGTGGGTTTCATTCAGTTTGCCCCTCTGACACGGTTCCATTTCACAGGGCTGAAGGAAGGATTGTCTGGCCTAGTGAGAGCAAAGGTCCTTCAGGGGACAGGACAGACAAGTGAACAGGGAAAGGGGCAACTTCTAGTGCTGCTGCAATGGTAAATAAATGCGTATGTGGGTTGAAGCTTTCTACAGTGATAAACAAATCCATATGTGGTTTGAAGCCTCTTACCTCTCACCCAGCAAAAGCACAATACAAGAAATAACAAGCACAATTTGAAGAAAGTTGGCAAAGGATTTCGGATTACTATTGGCATGGAAAATGCTGAGGTTCTCTTGATAGATACATGGCGTAAGTCTTGTAGCTGAGCAAGAGAATGAGATAATGCACATATTAGCAAGGAGGTAGGGTTTTAGAAAGTAAAACTGCTTTTTAAAAATCAAAATCCACTAAAGTGGGAAGAGATCTTCCCAATATCCAACTTTTTAGGGAATGTGAAGTTTTGAGAAGCACTGGAGCAAATATCCACAGAGGAGTTTGTTTCACTTGTCCCAAGTAAGTGATGTAGCTTCTGATGCGTGCACTCTTTTCAAAGATGCAGAGCTGAAGGTTCTGGTTTAACTCCACTTCAGGCAATAAAAGAAGGTGCTGTCTTTCTCTCCAGCCTCTTTTGAAGCCTAAATACTTATTTTATCTTTCCTTAGGTCCTGGCCGCCCCTTCAAAGGTATTGATTTCTCGCACCAAGGACCTGCCTTCGTTACTTGGCATAGGTACCACTTGCTGTGGCTGGAGAGGGAACTGCAGGTTAGCTGAACAGCCTTTCCTTTTCCTTGCACAGCTTCTCCCTTTTGCTCTGTCACTTTGCTGAGCCAGCCAAGGGTAAGCTACTTGCTAGGATCGTTTCTCACCCAAAGTTCCAGGAGTATTTGCTCACTGATAATTTTTTTTTAAGTAAAATTAGTGCTTTCTGAGTGCTGAGGACTGAACGGTTTCTCACTGTGAACAGTGATGTGAAGGTTATCATGGAGATCTTTTCCCTTCGTCTCCACAACAGAGGATAGAAGATGTGAAGTAACAGTATTTATTAATAAAATTGAAGCAACACATTCATGTAAAACTTGGTAACCAATATTGTTGGCTGATGTTGAAGATACCATTCCAATGAAACCAGCTCTAAATATTACTCCCTTTAAAAATGACATATTATACATTTAATACCTACACATATTTAGCAATATGCCTTTTAAACAAATATATGTTAACATGCCTGAGAGTCAGTTGCAGAAGCATAGACTCATTTCCATTTGCATGACTTCTGTCTTGGCAATGTTGCTGTATTTCAGCCTTAGAGATCCCTAATGAAAATGGTTGCTTATCAAAATAGCTGGAGGATCTTGCTTGTGTGAAATCGTATCTGGCAAGCAAGCACAATCAAATGCACTGTACTCCCCTATTAACACAAGTTCTTATTCCTCCCCAGGGCCAGTTTTCTGGAACGAAAGCCAACCACATGCACGATTTTACCCATTACCCACTTACATCACTCAAAGCCTCTTACTTGCTTAAGGCTCTATTCATCTCTGCTCCTGCTCTCCTGCCTGGTCTCTGAGTTGGCAGAAAGCCTAATATGGCTAAAAGAAGTGCAGTCCCACAGTAGGGAAACTAGTGACAAAGTCTTTGCTTAGACTGATTTAATGCCACAATCTTTTGGAAGGAGCTGGAGCGGCGCTGTGAAATGCAGGTAGTTGAAATGCAGAATGAAAAGCAGAATATTCAGTAAACTATACAGTCAAACAACTTGAAGGAGTCACTTTCTTTCCCTTTCCCTTGTAATTGAATCCCAGCTGATGCATTTCTGTCCCTTGCAGCGTCTGTTGGGCAATGAGTCCTTTGCGCTGCCGTACTGGAACTTCGCCACAGGCAGGAACGAGTGTGACATCTGCACCGACCAGCTCTTTGGAGCATCACGGCCGGAGGACCCGGGCTTGATCAACGTGAGCTCCAGGTTCTCCCGGTGGCAAGTAGTTTGTAACAGGTAGGAGAATATCCAGGGCAAGCTTGCATATGGACAAAACCTTGTCATTCAGCATTGACAGCATGGGCTGCTCTCTCAGTGTGAGTGAGTGGCAGGAAAGGAGCCAAGACATCTTCTTTAAAACTGGAAATTGACGTCAGTTTATGTGTAGATGGTGCTGTGTAAACTTTCTCTCTTGTATTATGGAAGTGTTTTTTTTTTAAAGGTGATTCTTCTAGTGCAGGATTTTAGTTGATTTAGCCAGTTTATGGCTGCCAAAAGTCTGAAGAGTTTCCACATTGGCAAGTATCTTTCTAACAAAGAAATGCCTGTGTGTTTGTTCTCTATAACATACAACCAACTGATCTCTGCAGCAGAAAAAGAAAACTGTTTTGGCATATAGGAAGCTAGAGACAGGCTGAAAAGTCTGCTACCTTGTTTTGGATGAGACCTTAACCCTGATATATTTAATGCAGTTTGGGGATTGACTTTGAGGTATCGGAGATTTCACATGAAAAACAACACAGAGCCAGCCAGGAGCTTGCTGCCAGCTCCCTGTGGGAATGTGCTGACTCGTGTGAGAGCAGGGCTTTGACAAGGGATTCAGATGCAGGATTGGGGTGCTGTGACATAAAATGCTGCTGGTTACAATATCCATACATCATTCTTCTCTCAGCTCAGGGGCAGCGTGCAGTTAGTCAGACAGAGGTACCAAAAGCTCAGGGTTTTTCAAAAGAGTCTCTTTTTCTGGATACCTAAAGAGATATTTGAAATTCCAGCTTTAGGCACCAGTTGGCTTTAAGCCCTGCCCCTACTTTTTCTCAAAGATAAATAGGGCTTTGGTTTTTTTCCTGAAAACTGAAGTGACTCACTTTTGCCTTGCCAAGGTTAAACCGAGAAGAGCTTTTGTTTACTTCAGAAGTTTCTGAAAATGCTGTTTCATTTCACATTAAATAGCATAGATTTTTTTTTTTGTTTCACAACTGTTACACTGTGTTTGTCCTCCTCCTTCCCTCTTTCTCTCCCTGATATAAAGGATTTGCTCCCCATTAGTTACTGGGTAACCCCTGCAACAGCAGGTTGCTCTCGAAGGCTCTGAAAAAAGAGGTTGCAATGCATTGCTATTGCTTTTCTTCTAAAGGGAATGAGGGATGGAAGGTGAAAACCTGTTTTCTGTCATGCATTTTCTCAGCTCACACCACAGCTCACATTTCACCATTTTTTTCACCTCTCTGTTAAGAGTTAAAAAAATAGTCCTTACTCAGGAGTGAAAGTTTGTCAATTCAAAGTTGAAGTCTGTTTTTTATTGTCTGACAAAAACTCTTCTTCCAAAGCCCTTGGGAGGGGAGAAGGCATGATGAGAGTTGTGCTTGCCTTTTCTAAAGCATCGTCTCTCTGTGGACAATGAACCTGGTAACCCTTGGTTAAATGACTAATGGTCCAGAGAGGATGCAGAGCCACAGAAAGCCATGTCATTGTGACAGTCCTGCCATAAATTAATCACCCAGGCCATGGGAGGTGAGCTGAGCTGCCACAGGAGGTGTCTATCCCAAACCTCTGCTCTCTCACACATATAGCTGAGGCCTCTTTATACTGCATGAGAAAAAGCCAGCAAACAAGGCATCACCTTCTTCTGACTTGTGCCTGTCTCTGTTCCGTGCTCAGTTTGGATGACTACAACCGCCTGGTCACGCTCTGCAATGGCACTGCCGAAGGGCCGCTGAGGCGGAGGCCGCCCCGGGGCTCCAGCCAGCAGCTGCCCACCGTGGAAGATGTCAGGAGGTGCCTTTCCCTGCAGGAGTTCGACAGGCCCCCCTTTTTCCGCAATTCCAGTTTCAGTTTCAGGTTTGTCCTTCGGCTTCTCTAGAGCTGGCTGGGTCACTGGTTTTCTGTATGAGCATGTTTGTCAGCTAAATGTGGTTACTTGATGGTGCTTTTACCCATCCACAGGAATGCGCTAGAGGGCTTTGATAAACCAGATGGAGCCCTTGACTCACCGATGATGAGCCTTCATAATTTGGTTCACTCTTTCCTGAACGGGACCAGCGCTCTCCCTCACGCAGCTGCCAACGATCCCATCTTTGTGGTATGCCTTTTACCCCCAGCGTGATTGACCATGGCTGTGGCTCAAAGGCACCTTTCTCACCAGAAACTTGCAGAAAAAGTAAAGTGAATTCCCTAAAAATTAGTCCTTTAAATAGAAAGGGAGGAATCCTTTCTCTTTTCTTGAACACTGCCACACCTGCATAAAGGTTGAATAAAAAGGAAAAAAAATCTCAGGGTAATTTGTAAAATATAAAATAAGATTCTAGGGAGAAGAGCTGCTGTTCCAAGTCATGCTGCCCTGAATCCTTTCATTAGGTGGTATCTAAATTTAATGTCTTACACAGTTTTACAGCAACAAGGTAAGGTGAAAGTGGGCCTAGTTATTTTAAAGCAGTAGATTGAGGGGCTTGTGTCTTTGTTTCAAAATTTACAGGCTAAAAGGAAGTCCATCTAATATTAGGGTCTCTTGGGAAATAGAAAGAATGAGTTTTCACTGGTGCATCACCATAGAGCAGCACAAGTAGCAACATGCAAATAAAAAGCCAGTAGTTGACTCTTCTTATGCATCTTTCTTCCCTAATGAATTCATGCCAATTTATTTTCCTGATTGTTAGATTAAACCATAGTTTCTACATTACATATATAAATTCTTTGTATATTATATCTATATATTATGTAGATACATTTCTTTCTTACCTTTATTTTAAGTTTTCAATCTTTTTTTGGAGAAATCAGTCCAAATACTTACGTAGTGGTTCTCTAGATTGTTTCCTTAACAATTCTTTAATTCTTGCATTAGTTACTTTCTTACACAATGAAATTCATTTCACTACGCTGTAATTTTTTACAAAAGATTATCTTCTATAGGATATTTTCCAATTTTTTCCAGCGTTATAATTAAAAAACATGAGTACATCAGAAATTAGTTTCAGACATTTGTAGTAGTAGTCTGAAACAACTTTCCTGTATTAGTTAATTATAGATCTATAAACTCACCTGATCAAACTCATGGGCACCTGGAGCTGTGGAGCTGGTGGCACATGCTGTTAAATGAGCATGATGGAGTCAAATTTCCTGCAAATTTTCATAGTTGTTCAGAGAAGAGAAAGATTAAAATAAATTTGAAAGGCACATTCACCTGAATGAGGTCAGTGATTCCTCACCTGAGAAGATTCTCCTGCCCATTCGATGCCAGCTGATGTTAAACTGTCTGGAGAAAGATCTTATCGTGAACAAGCAGCAACAGGGGTGTATAAAGCAACATGTCCCATGCAGAAGCTCAGTTTAGTCTTCTCATGAGCTTTTCTGGTTTCCCATTCTGTAAATCCCATCTAAACTAGATTACCCTCTTCCATCTCTTCAAAAGCTCCAGCCACCTTGCGTGTTTGTTGAGTGTTTTAAAGGTGGTTGAGTTCTGAAAGAGCTTAATAAACGTGCGTGCCCATGCCCGGATTTGCAGGTTCTTCACTCCTTTACTGATGCCATCTTTGATGAGTGGATGAAGCGTTTCAAGCCCCCTAACAACACTTGGCCTGAGGAGCTGGCCCCCATCGGTCACAACCGGCTGTACAACATGGTCCCTTTTTTCCCTCCGGTGACCAACGATGAGCTCTTCCAAACTGCGGAGCAACTCGGCTACACCTATGCCATTGACCTGCCAGGTAAAGTCCCAGGACGCTGTTCCCGGCCAAGTCATGAGACAGCTCACATTTTCCATGGCACAGGCATATATAAAATAAGGAACCTTTCACAAAAAGCACAGGTCTATTCATCTGCTCGCTACCCAACATTAATATTCGGGTACTTGGAGAGATGTACCTGGGTGTTTTATGTTGTAAACCCTCAATTTTAAAGATTTTCCATGTCCATAGCTGGGATGTGCCTTAGGGTTTGTCTATTCATTTGAAATCACCTTTGACACAAATCAGACAAAGACAAAATAGCAAGAAAGCACAGTATTTGTGCACAAAATCCAAATTTTGCAAGAAGATATTAAAATATTTGTAAAAGGCAGAAGAGTAAGAACTGCATGAAAATCATGCTTCAGCTCCTTTTCCAAAGATTAGATCTAAGCAGTTTCTTTCTCCACTTCAGTATTACTTTGAGAGGCAGTAGGTGCTTATCTAACCTGTGTGGGCAGGAATTTCTTCTAAATGCTTACCATATATCTGTGGTTTTAATCTGTGGAGACTGTTTAAAGGGCTATAGGCTGCAAAAGATTGAAACCCTTGTCCTCAGGCTGCATTCATGCAGGGGAGCCTTACTTTCTGGAGGCATACTAGCTGCTTCTGCAGTGCTTTTCTCAGGGGCATCCCCAGAATTTTCCCTGAAAATTTAAACTTCCCCTCTTATGGAGTTAAGTTTTCCTCCCTTTGGACTACTGTCCCCCTCTCCTGCTTTGAAAATGTGGATGCCCCTTTGGCATGAGGCACCCGGAGAGGAACACGGGCAGCTTGTGACTCTGCTGCTTCTCAACTCACACCTAAAAATGTTAGCTC
The DNA here is from genome assembly GCA_013397055.1 of Pachycephala philippinensis. NCBI lineage: Eukaryota > Metazoa > Chordata > Aves > Passeriformes > Pachycephala > Pachycephala philippinensis. The sequence continues at coordinate 92,978 of VWZT01013495.1, forward strand.
ACTGTGAAGTAGGGTATCTATCCCTGTCTGTACAGCCTGTGTTCAGACAATAAGGCTTTTATATCCAAACCCTTCTCTTTCATCTAAAACAATAACTTGCTAATTGTACTTCAGGTAATCACATCAGAAATAAACATATATTCATACATTGCTGGTTCTTACTTGAAAGGTGGTAAAGAGGTAAACAATTCATTTCGGGACTTTACTAATTTTTGGAATGATTGTACTCAACTTGTTTGAAGACTGCAGATTGGGGCACAAGACTTTTAGTTGCTTTTATAGTCAGTGTGACATCTCCCTTAGCCATCTGCCTCCTCTAATCCATATGTCTAGATAACCATTAAATATGTGCAGTCCTCTTGAGAGGCTTGTATTTTTGTGATTGTTTTGTCAAACTTGATTATTGCCATCTCAGTATATGTAGCATTCTTCAGAAAAGGAGAACAGACAATTTTTGCTTCTGAAAGCACAAATGAAAACACAAAAACTCAGTCAAGTGGAGCAGTGTTATTATAGGAATAAGCAATGTTATCTTTGAAGACAGTGGTTCTTCAGAAGTGGTTCGAAATCAGCAGATGCAATCTGGAGCTGGTCAGCAGTACCACACTAAGTAGTGCTTTTAGTTAAAAGTTTGACAATAGGCTGCTTTGTGGTCTTTAGGAAAATTTGAGGGTTTTCTGTTGACCAAAATAGCTTGGAAGCAGCTCTCTTGAAATGTCACTATAGAAAGAATTGCTTAAATCATTCATAATTTTGGCCAAATTAGATTAAAGAATGGTCTTTTTGTTTTGGCAGTGTTAATCTTTCCCGTTCCCAACACTTGAATTTTTATGAATTATTGAAGTTTAAATTCAGCTCTAGACTCCTCTGGCAGGAAGCATCTCCAGCTCTGGTGTATGTCTCAGTTACCTGGTGTGTTAAGAGCTTTGCCTGTGGCCAGTAGGTCACTAAGCTGCACAAGCAATTGCAATTATCAGCATGTAGGAAACATTATATCTTCTGTGTAATTTGCAAAATTGAATTATGGGCTGTCCTCACTTCAGTCGTTTCATATTTCCAGGTTCCCTTGAAGAAACCCAAGCATGGGCTGTCATGGTCGCATCCACAATTGGAGGAGCACTTATAGCTCTGGCCGTGCTTGTTCTGCTGCTTGTACTTTTCCAGCACCGAAGGCACAGAAGAGGTTTTGAACCACTGATGAATGTGAGCTTCAGCCCCAAAAAGTACATGGGAGAGGCCTAATGCCCTCTCTTTCTTTGCTTGCTCTTGTAGGAAGCGACCTTGATTGCCTTACTGAGATCTTAGCTGAGACTTTATCACACACTCCTTTGGCAGCTGACTAAATTGTTCTCATTCAGGTTTTTCCCGTTATCTTGTGAATTGTAAAGTGTGAAGTCTCTGGGTACATATGAGCAAGGCCCAAGTCAGACTAGATCTTTCTCATTACTAAATATTATCTGGAGTGTGTGACACTTGTAAATCATCCTCTATAGATTTAGATCAAGATAGCTAAGAATCCAAATAGGAGAAAACCAGCTTGAATAACCAAGATAATTTTTCACCTCAATGTGTTCTTGATTTCATTTAGCAGCACTATTATGTGCTGAAAGTTATTAATTCTACATGTATATTTGAATAGCATATTATTTTACAGTTATCAATAAAGATTCTGAATAGCATAGTCTTGTTTTAAGGTTCAAAATGTCTCATGCTGTTTGACAAAATACTATAGGAACACCCTGGTTACAGTTTATTTCAGAAACATGATCAATTCTATATGTTATTTCCAATAAAGTTGATGTTAGCAACACCAGGTAAACTCTGAAACTCCAATTCTCCAAAAATTTAAGAGCAGGATTTCCCTGACACCTGGATATACATTTGTGTTTTACCTCTGTGTTAGGGACCTTGGACAGAAGTTGAAAGCAGGACTTAACTTTTGACTCTGATGCTCTGCTCTATGAATCTAGACTTAAACTTCCAAATTTCCAAAGTCTGGGATGCAGGACTCAAGGTAACAAGACTAAGATAACTTGCATTACTCAGGTGTGCAGGTGGGGAATCAGGTTTGGATGTGGCAGTAGCTAGACCCCATCCTAAACATTCCTGTATACATTCCCTATATATTTCTTTATTTAGACATAGATTTGAAGTCCATTTGTGTGGTTCTTCTGTATTATCTTGAAACAGGTTTCTTTACATACCAAATGATGTCTTGAACAAATCCTGTCAGTTTTGGTGCTTGATATATTACATTAATGGAGTGTTCAGACTTCGTGTATTGTGGGGTCCTGAGTCTTATGAAACCTTTGCTTTTGTAGCCTTGAATAAAAAAAAATCAGTTAGTAACAGTTTCTGGCATTTCTTTTAGGCCTGCTCAATACAACCTGTGCGACCGAGGAAGAAGATGGTTTTCACATATACTTAGCTTTGAATGTGTGTAACTCTCAAAACTTACTTCTAGAATGCAGACTTTTTGGGGCAAACAAAGTTGTGATTTGCTCACCATATGCTCAGATAGCCCTTGCTCCACCAGGTGGACAACAATCTGCTGCCATTTCTGCTGTTTTGTGGTGCCTTTGGGGGGTCCCAGTGCGCTTGTTCCTGGATTATGCCCAAGATGTCAAAGGTTGAAGCACTTTTTGTACAGCAGCTCAGCTTAGTACCTTAATTTCCAACTCAGGCTGCCTTTTGGGGGTCTTTGTTATTTAGGGACCAATGCTATCTGGTGCTGAAGACACCAGAGGAGGTCTCCAGAGATCTAGCTTACACATGTGTCATGTTAGTTGACCCATATCAGTGTCAGAAGGTAGCTAGAAGGTCTGAGATCTCCATGTGCCTTTCTCAAGCAGTTGTCAGCTGTTTTCCAGCACTACAAGACTATGGGTCTTCATATAGAATCGCAGAAGATTTTGGGTCCGGATCGTCTAGTCCAGCTCCTCTGCAATGAGCAGGAACATCTTTAAATAGATCAGGTTACTCAGAGCCCTGTTCAGCCTGACCTGGAATGTTTGCAGGGATGGGGCATCCACCACCTCTCTGGGCAACCTGCAACAGTGTTTCACCATCCTCATTGTAATAAATTTATTCCTTATGTCCAGTTTAAACCTACCCTCTTTTAGTTTGAAACCATTACCCCATGTCCTGTTACAACAGGTCCCACCAAAAATTTTGTCCCCATCTTTCTTATAAGCCCTGTTTGAGTGTTGAGTGCCCAAGGTCTCCCTGGAGCCTTCTCTTCTCCAGGCTGAACAACCTCGAACATGCACGAGATCATGCTAAACACTAATTTGGAGAGCTGCTGTTGGATGGAGATTGTCACATTTTTGTCCTTCATGGGATGTGGATGCCAAAGTTTAGTAGGCACTCTAGGCTGCTTTTTCCAGGGGTGGATGAGAAGTTTCCTTGGGGTCACAGGGTGCCCAGCTGGCTTTATCAGCTTGGAGGTTTGGATGCTGTTGCCCCAAGGGTTTATTTTGAAAGTTGCCCTAGTTATGGGCAAGTAACTGTGGCAGTGGGGTAGAGGAAAGAAAAAAAGAAAGGAGAAATGTAAAAAATGTAGCACAGCAGCTAACTTGTTAGAACAGATTTTGCCTAAGAGCCTGTGAGTAAAACAGAGTTGTTCTCGTTTCACGTGGAGACTGAGTGGAAAGGTATTTTCCTTTCCAGAAGAAAAGCAATGAGGGCATTAGATTGATGCTATGCACATAACAAGTACTAGGGTCAAAGACCCGTGCATTCCTCTTTTCACTGGCTGGAGCTTAGTTTGGTAATTAGGGCTTTAAAACTGTAAGTGGACTTAACAGCTGCTTATAAAAATCTGCAGCTGTATCGAGAGCACAACCTGCCCTCTCGTGGCTTACTGGAAAATTACCTGGTGACATCAGAAAGCTCTTTTTCTCCCTCTTAAAAAAGTACAACAACCAAGAAAGGTTGTGTCTTTGGTAAAAGAAAGAAGCACAGGTCAACTTTGCATGAAATGCTCAAAAAGAAAGAAAATTGAACACAGACACTTTAAAGAACAGATGGAGGAAATCCTGCAACAAGTCTGATTGTAAAGGTTGATTTTCCATGTTTTAATTCATTCATCCCAAACTACAGAAGAAGCATTTTTTTTGTTGCTGGTTTATGCAGGTGTTATTAAATATCTACCGTCTCTTGTTTCATAAGCTGTCCTGAGGCTGCTGGGGTGGGATGAAGAAGGATGCTCAAAGGCTCCCACTGATGCCTAAACTGAGGGAAAGAATGCTGAAAACATAATATCCCAAATCTCCACATAGCCCTGTACACCCTGGGATTTTCATCCTAGAAATCAGTGCAAAGCATAACCTCAGCTGGTGCCCGTGGACCACCTCTGCCCTTTACTTTTCCCTTCACAATCATAGCTACTCAGTCACACAGCCCAGCCCAGGGAGGAACGATGAGGGATCAGCACATCTGTTTTTGTGTGCTTTTTACTAAAGTTGCTTTGCCAACAGATGGGAGGTGCACTGCTGAACGGCTTCAAGCTGAGATGGGTGTAATCACCACCACCCCTGCCCCCCTTTAAAATAATTCCTACTGAATTGCTGCTTTCTTCTGAGAAAATGCTCTGAATCACACAGGAGCGTGTAACAGCTACGAATGAGATGTTTGAGCTCTGGAGAAGAAGTGCTCAAAAACATCCCTTCCTCAGCCTTTTTTGTTAGCTAGGCCCATGCAGCTTTCAGCTTTGCATGTAGGGATTTTGTGTGGATCATCTTTCCGAGGAGTTTAATGCTCTCTGGTCACTAGTAAATTGCTCTTTCACCTGGCTGTACTGGATCCGTGGGCAGCTAATGCCTCTTTCTGAGTCACCCAGCAGGTTAGATGCCTAAAGTTTGACACTGTAGCAAGCTGATGAAAGCCGCATAATCTCTGTCAGTCATGGCCTGTGACTTTGTGAAAATGATTATCATGAAAATACTCTTAAGGAATTGGTGAGAACCTGTTTTCTGAAATAAATTAAATTTCATTCCTGGCTGTTTAGCTAAATGCTTGAAATGGAATTTGTTCCAATTCTGCCCCATTTTAGGAAAGAAGTGACATAAAGCTACCACATCTCATGGCTGTTACTGTAAAATTGTAAGTTTCAATACCATTACTGACTTTCTTTTGGGGCAGACACATGCCTATGCTTGTGATGGCAGAAAAGAAAAGAAGCAGACTGAAAGACTGTCAGCTAAATTTGAGGTGAAGGTGTGCACTTACAGAGCCAGGCATGTAGGCTGATAGCTACCAGGAAGGACACTTGTTCTCCTGAAATACTGGCTGTGCCCCGTTGTGCAGTGCATGCAGCCAGGGATGTGCCCTGCACACAGGTGCCTGCACCAAGGCAGGTTACGAACAAAGCTGTGTCTATGATCCTGTTCTGCTTCAGTGCTCCTGCAGCTGAGACACAGCAGATATTCATTATCCATAGCTTTTTACTGAAACTGGGCTTTCCAAGACCTGGGTGGCCAGGCAAAATGCCACCAATGCTGTCCATCTTTTTTACACACCAGCTTGTTCTTGTGAAGGGGCATTCACCTTCTCTTCTAAAGGCTGAACGACCATGGACAGCAAAAGTACCTCTACACTGGGCTTCAAGTTAAGACAACATATAAACCATTGCACTGCATAGATCCAAACCATGCTCCAATACCAGCAGGGTATGGATGAAATATGAAAGGAAAGTTCCAGGTATTCATCTAACTGCAGAATCTGCAGGTTTTTGTTATTTTGCCTGTCCTGATCTTCATGAATCCGGTCTGCACTGCTGATGATGTTACCATTGCCATGTGTTCCCACTTCAGAGGTCTCATTTGTTCTTGGGCCAGGTCAGATGGGTTTTGCAGGATAGTAACAAAGCTATTAAATCTGACTATGAGAGTGAGGAATCTCAACGCACCAAGCTTTTCAGTAGAGAGCAAATAAGCAGTCACATAGTATAATCCATCCCCGTTCATCTCTCCTCCCTTCACTGCCTTGCTCTCTCTGGCCTGTTGACAAGCTGATGAACCCTGGAGCAACTTCAACAGGCAGAAGGGAAAGAAAGTATGGGTGGACTGCAGCCATTGCCCTTAGCAGCACTTCCAAGTGCCTGAATAAAGGAGGCAGTCACTAGGTCTCCAGCCCTTATCTCTGTCCTCAGGCTTTCTCACAGCCTAGATTAAAAAGGTCCTTTCCAGCACCATGGTTCTGCCTGTTACAGATCTCCTTCTGTGGCTCCTGATTTTCTGCGGTTGTCTAGCAAAGAGATCAGCTGTCTCTTCTGGATATGGTGAATTGTGTTATGTGGATTTACAACTGGGAGACAAATGCTTAAATGTTCAGTGGTGAGGCCACAAAATCTCCCTTGCATCTTCCTTCACTGGGTGATTTCATTGCTGCATCTAGGCTGCTTCCAGGCCTGTTTCCCTGCCATCCATCTCTGTTTGGTCCATGCTGTCTCTGACCAGATTTTTTTTTTATTTCTGACTTAGAAGAAGGTCTTTTGAGGTTTCTTTCTTCTTCTTCGCACTTCCCCCCTGCCCCTTCCTCCCCACCCATGCCTTCTACTTGAAAACATCTTTCAGTGGCTTCATATTTTGTTGGAGGAATTTTTGTTCAAGTATCTCAAAGAGTTTCACAGTTGCCTCCTCTGCTTGAGTTAACTAAATAGCTGCTAAACACATTAAATGCTCAGAAGCTGTTCTTGTCAGCAATAAGTCTGGTGACTGGCTTTGCTGTGGCTGGTTGCCACCAATTTCAGATAGAGCCTGAAGTGCTTATTAAACCTTCTTCATTGGGTTTCTTTTTCATTTTTACCAGAGACTTCCAAACTCCAGCCCAGTGTTTATAAGCAAATTTTTTCACTCTCTTTCATGCTGCCATCCCGTAGTCACTGGCTGCTCAGGGTGGGAAGACCTTGCCAGAGAGCTGTTTCTTCCTGTGTTGCTGCAGTCGGCTGTGCAGGGCGAGGGCATTGCAAGGAGAACCGGTGTGCTCAGCCCCCGCAGATCCACACCAAATCTACTCTCAGTCCTTGGGACCTACATCAACAACCAGGTTCATGGCTAGCAGCTGCACTCCTGCTTGGCATGCTGTGCTCTCACTGGTCCCCTTGGCATGGCTGTCCGGCAGAGCTGTGAACAAACAGCTTCATTGAGAGCAGCTCCAAGGCTGTTCGGATGCGTGTCACATCCCAAGGTGGCCGTATCTCCTCCCCAAGCCTGGAGATGGGAGCCTTGATGAGCTGTAGAAAGCCTGGTTCTCGTGCAGATGTGTACACCCGCTCGGTGTGCCAAGCCCCATGGATTTAGAATTCATCTCAGAGCTTTGAAAAATGCCACTTGTGAGCACAATCCTTCCTGAGGAAAGAAAAAGCTGGATTTTTTTAACAGAAAGAAAAGCTGTTCTTTTTGTCTTCCTCCAACATTTTCTGGATGAAACCTTAGGATAAGTTGATTTTGCAGAAGCAATGAGAGCATTTGTTTTAATATGGAATTTGTTGTTTTTAAATGAACTCCCCAACTAAAAATATTTGATCAGGGACATGACACATGTAGAGAGAGATTACAGAGTTCAGTGCTCATTTACACTATGTCTATCTGCTGGTAAGAAAGAAGTATACCCTGGTGGCTGTTCTGGGGCAGACAAACATAAAGATAAAAGGTATATTTCTACTTAAAAATGAAAAGGGAGGGGAAAAGTGGTACTTTTTGTTTCAGTCTTGCCTATATCTAAATTTTTTAGCTTGGTATGGGGATTGCTAGTTGTGTTTTTGTGATGTATACTTAATTGTGTTATTCAGACAGATGAATTTGTGTCAGCTCATCACAACAGCCTGTCTCATGCTCATTTTTGCTTTAGTTGCTGTCAGTCTCTCAATATTGGTATGGTTTTTATCTGGAAAACAGATCTCTAGTAGCACTTCACAAAATTGCTCTCCCTCGTTTTCTCTAATACTCCATGATTTATTTCATTTGGAAGCAAGGTAGGGGCAAGTTTTACAGAGCAAAGTGAACTGGAATGGGAATTTATTGAGCAACAAAATGACTACTTGGAATACTGCCTTTGCCTGAAAAGTGTCAGTAAATTCAATTTGCAGCCATGGAATGTCAGACTTCTTTCCTTCCACATTTCATGGAATGTGTGCTGGAGCTGCTTGCCCTAGCATAGAATCCCTTAGTTTTCAGTTGTGCCTGTGGCATGGTTAAGAATCTTTGAAATTGTTTCAGGGAGGAGTCCCTCAAATATTTCAGCATTTCAGGGCAATGTAACTGAATTGGGAAACAGAGTTTCCCAAGCTTCACAACAGCTGGGGAAAGAAAAATATCCAGTCTGAATTTCTAGCATGTTTGTATTGCAGTGCAGGATTGTCCCAGTTCTGTTTTCTGCTGGGAGGTGACCAGAGATTTCACTTCTGTTTGTTCCCCTAGAGACTTCTCCAGTCTCTTTCCTCTCTTCCACATTGCTTGCCTCGTCCTTTTGGCTCTTTCTGCCTTGCTTGTCAAATATGTCTATTTCAACATCCTCTAACTTATCTACTAATATTCATTCTGGGGGGGGGGAAGATAGAATAAACCTAGACTGTATTTTAAAGAAGCATCACAAATTGAGTAGCACAAATAGTTGTCCCATGTACTAACCATTTGTATTGTATATACTCTGTTGTTTTAAGCATAGTCAGCGTTACAGTTGAAAGATGGAAGTTTTTAACATCTAATAAAAAGTGTGTGAAATGTTTCCGTATTTATAATTTTATTGATTGTTTTGAATTAATTAATATCTCTAGCAAAACTGAATAAATGCATAATTGAAGAAAATCATTAACCAGAAAAAAGAGAAACTTCATCACAAAAATTAAAATCAGGAGCCAGACTAGGCATCTTTATCTGTTTCACTTCAAGGATATTTTTACTGGTACTCAGCTCAAGTATTTCCTCTTAATTCCATAAATCTGTAGCTCCTGGACTTATTTAATTTTACTCTTCTCTTTCTCCCATGCTCCTTATCTTATAAAATAATTCATTTGAAGTAACCATAGGTATCAAAGATGTCTCGTTGCAGTAGGCTGGTGTCTTCTCCAAGCCCCTCCTATCCTTTATGCTCCCTCACTACCCTGTCCCCAGAGCTCCTGGCTTGTGGGCAGCCCAGCCCTGTGCTCCCTTCCGTGGGCTGGGCTTGGACAGGTGAAGCTGATGGCAGAAGTGAGTGTCATCTGTCACACGGAGCTGCTCAAAATCGGGCCATCGTCTCTCTCTTTATAAGACAACATCATTCCTCACGCAGATCCAAATCCCAGGGGAGGTTTTCTTGCGTTTGCATCATATTGCAAGTACTTGACACCTGCACATTCTTTATATTAGCTGGGAATCTGTATGTGATGGCTCTCTGGTATGCCTGAGTTTAGCAATGCATCAAAAAACATTTTCTTAGGCCACAGTTTTCCCTGGATTAATATCAGGAGTCGTCTGGATTTATTAATATTTGCCATCGATACTACCCAAACATTCAGGTAAATGGTATGCATTTCACAGATGTAATATTAGGTTCAATAGTGTATTAAGCCAAGAGAGTGCTAATAAATTCAGCAAAGCCTCAGAATTTAGTATATCAATATCTTTTCAGTGCTAAGGCTGGTGTTCAAATACCATCTCTAAATTGTAAAAGATACGACCAGAACCTTTACTTGCCATTCAAATAAAAGCATCTGTTGTTTTCAAACAGTTAGATGGTTGTATTTTCACTTTTTAAAGTACTTTCTCACATTTCATTCTCCTTGAATTTTATTTGCATTCTGATGAGACAAAAGAATCAAAATAGACTTGCAATGTTTCATACAGTCGTGAAACAAATATCAGAAGTCTGGCAGAGAAAATGGTTGTGATAGTATTTCTATACTAAAGGATTCAGTCGTGTTTGAATAAGCAGGTAAATTTTTGACACTTAACAGAATCAAATCCCTAGCAATTCACATTTTCATTCTGTTCCAGCAGGATTTAAATCAAGGCACTATTAATTAACAGTCTTCTCGTAGGTGCAGAGGAAAAGAATAATAATTAAAAGAAGTTATTAATTGTCAGATAGATTTTCCATGGTTCACAGAAGACGCTACCCACTGCTTCAGGTAATGTCTCTTCAAGGAAGTACCAGAATTTTAAATTGTTCATTTCACTAAACTCTTCTATGACAAGCAATTGTTTTTACCTCTTCAGGAAACATGCATAGTAAGGTTTGCCTTGTGTTAATAAGATAATGAATACTACAAAATTATTAGAAGCTGGAAATCATTCTTCAGCCTTCTTCAGGGGCTGAACACTGCATTTTTTTAATCTTTGAACACTCAGTGTTTTGGTCTAGGATGGGGAACACAGCAGTCCACTCTAAAGAAAGGAGTACATTTCCCAACCCTACCCAAACAATTTCTTCACGAAATCATTTTTAAAACGAGCTGTTTTCTCTCAGTTCAGTGACAGACACGCCCAGAAGGTGTCAGGCTTCATCTGTCTTAGAGAGCTGCTGTGGGTACCCAGAGGCGGGTAATGTAGTGCCATCGGAGATGCTCAGCGTGCCACGCGCTGGCTCCAGCCGCTATCCCAGGAAGCCATGGATTTCTTGCTGCTCTGCATGTTTGCCAGCTACACACAGATATCTTGAATACAATGCAAGCTATGACTCAATGAGCCTCACTAAAGTGTCCATTGCTCTTCGATATATCCTAGAAAATCCAAGGCAGTGGGACTCGAAGATGTAGACACAGGATAGACAACAGATCAGTTGGCAGCTGAACCCAACCCTGCCACACCCAGAATGGCAACAGTGCCTCTATTTAGGCAACTAAACCCCCTTCTCAGGGTGAGATTTAGTTCACCCAAATCTATGTTTGTATCAGGTTAGGGTGGGATTCAGCTCACCTAAATTTAGGAAATCGGTTCTCTTGCTTAAACTTAGGCCTTTAGTTTCATTTCAGGTTCTTGAGACCATCCCATCTGGACAACTAATTCCCAGTCTGGAAGGATGCAGGGCCTCTGCAGGTCCTGTGTCATGTTTGCTGGCTCTGGGCAGATGCCTTGGCTAACTGAAACTGTTTCAAGTGATGCCAGACAGCAATATGTGGGCATCTGAACAAACCCCTTAAACTTGAAACCTAATCAATGGAAGAATTTTAAAGAGGCTGCATTGACAGTTTAAAAACCTAGTATGAAATCTTAGACTCCACTGAAGGAATTAGAATAAGCCAAACCAAAAAGGAGAAAGAGACTCCTCTAATTTGCCAGATCCCACATTTCTTAAAGACCAAGACTGGTTTACATTTTAAGACTCCTGGATCACGGGCAGTCTTCTGAAAAAAAAAAAGCTCAACTATGGCAATAAAATACTACCATTAAATTAGCTCCTAACATGATTGACTTAGAACTAATAAGTAAGTAAAAATAACAATTAAGTATAATTTTAGAAAGTGTTTTATGTGTAGACTCAGAAAATTCTCACCTTTTGCAAATAAATAAATAAATGACTCCTGCCTGAAATTTATCCTTAGATGTCATAACTTTGGACGCTTCCACAATGTTTTTCACTTCTCTGACAGATTTTAGGGGAATATGGCTGGCACATAAATATAGCTGAAAAAAGAATGCTGTAGAATGAAGTCCTCATAAGTTTTTTTAAAGATTCATTTTACCTCATGATTCTCCAGTAGCTGACAATCATGGGATTAACACTGCTGGTCTGCAGAGAGCACTTTTCATTCTGCAGACAAGAAACCACAAGACATGAGGCAGGTACTTACTTCAGATATTTATTGTAGTCCATCAGAGAATATCAAATACCTGTTTTCAAACCACCAATATACATTGCCTTCCTGGTGTGAGTGAAGGGTGATGGGAATGAGAACTGATGAACATGATTTAGATTTAATGAAACTTGGATAAAAATGAATTGGACAATTTTAAGTCAGAACAGTTATAGTTTTATTCTTTATATGGGAAAGCAATCTAACAAAACCAATACCATAAAAATAACTAGAATGAATAAGGCATGTCAAAGTCTTCACTGAGGTGTCAAGTAGATATATACATACAGTACTGAATATTAAGCAACAGCATAAAAGATAGTCCCACACTTTACTTCTGTTGTAATTATGAACTAGTAAGTGTCACCAGTGTTATTTGAGAGATAGACACCAAGGATATAAACACAGATTTAAATGGTTAGTATCAAACTTGTTAGATGTGCTTCTCCTGGTACTGGAGCCAATGTCAAACTCTCACTAGCTTCACTGGGAGGAGGACCAGAGAGGCTGGGAAGGTGTTTCTGATCCTCCATTGCATAGTCCTCACACAGCATAAATTATATTGTCCAGGTTGCTGGAACACTTCTAAACTTTGAATTTAAACAAGTTGCATTGGGAACTCTTAATCCATACACTTTGAGGATAGTTACCTCACCAAAAATAACTACTTCTGATCACCTGTCTCTCATACTTGGATTAATGGGCTGTGTGCAAACCACCTACTATGGCATTGTGCATGTACTTAAAGGTTTCTAAGTTGAAGATGGAAATGAATCATTCACATAGCTTGTCATGCCATGGTGCCAGACTAAGAATACTCTTTACTGTCAACAGAGAGAAGTCAGAGCAACATACAGTATATGCAGCTACAGCAGGTGGAAAGAATGTGTTTCCCTGTTTCTGTCTGTTGATTGTATAGACAGTTGAGATCTCATGGCACTGGGAAGCAGAGAGTTTGACTCATTGCTTTCTTGATGTCACATGTCACAGTAGTTGCTGCAACTGGATACCTATAGTAGATGGTCTGCAAATGACTTTGTGTGTTGCATCAATAAGACTTTCCTGACAAGCAATCTGATATTTTTTATCTGAGCTATTGCTCTCTTTGCACAGAGAGTTAGTGAATTGTGGGTTCTATATTCTAATGTTTTGCCAATTATGACAAGATTCAAATAAAGGTCAATATATCTTCTTGTTTAACTGAGAAAATCTATTTATTTCTTATTATGAAGAAAACTGGGAAACCTGTGTTTTCTGACATTTTTAACACAATGTTTTAGTGGAGATTCATTGATAAGGAGTTTGCTGTGATTTTGAAAAGAATATAATTTAGATCTAACAATCAGAAGTGAACTCTCATGTGATGATCAGAATTTTATGTAATGGTGTCTTAACAAAAGAAAACTCTGGCTAGTAGTCAGTGACAATCAATTAGACTTTCCAACAAGCCATTGCAAATTTAAAATATGCACATGAATAAACAGTAGAATAACACTATGAGAGAAATAACTTGCCTTACACTGTCACCAGTGGAAATACATATTCATTAATACATGTATACTATGAAGCAGGGAAACTAACAAGGTACAATCTGTCTGAAAAGCATTATGTGGATAACGTTTGCAGGCAAAAGGCAGGGCAAATAAAATTAATCTTTAAGAATGCTATTTATTGTTTCAGTCTGTTACTGAATATTACAATCCTATTCTAGCTCTCAGATGTGTTGTAAGCACTAAAAAAGGATTTTTCAGTAGGCAGAAAAAGAAGTATTGATTTAGAAAATAAAATGTATGGCTTTTTCAAATGCCTTTGTCTAGTAACATAATATTGCACCAGGCAAAATTGCCATGGCTGAGCAGCAAGGTCTTCTAATGTCTGTATTTCAGGAAGATGCAATACAAAAAATGAGTTTAATAGGAGGACATTCATTATCTGTGGTAATTTTAAGGTATATGAAAGAAGCAGGTGCAGCTCTACAAATATATGTATATATATGTATGTAAATGACTGTTAATACAACCCTGCCAACAAAACATCCCTGCAGTAAAACTTTTCTTGCTAATGAACAAAAAAACAACGGTTTATGGTTTAACTGTTCTGTGATTTCCAAATATCATCTTTAACATCCTTGACATGAAAAACTGTGAAAGAAACAAGCTTAAAAAACACAGAATTCATTATAAATCTTGAGGGAAGAAATGGTATTTACATTACTGATCATTGCTTTGTGAAAACCACATTAAGTGTTGTGCACTGGACTTAGTAAAGACTCAGGGGGAACTGGAAAAGCAATGGGCCGAGCAGCACCGTCTGAGATTGTCTGGAAAATGTCAAACACTTCCCTTCTTTTTATCCACAGGGAAATCTGAATGCATTTCTACTAACCAAAACTTCCTGGAGGAAAGTATGTGGAGAAGAAAGAAATGAAAAAGACCCAGTTGCTGCAGGGGTAATCCGCCGGGTATTGTGTCATGTCATTCTTGGGTGATGGACAGTGGCAGTATGATTACAAATCTGTAATTCAGTTAAGGGGGGCCAGATGACACCATTAGAAGTAAGAGCCACTTTACATGCATTATGAATTTATTTTTTGAAAAACCCCACCAACTAGGATGATGGTTTTGATCATCAGTATTTTACCCAATTCATTTTTAAAGAACATACTTCCATAAATGTAGAAAAGTAATCAATTAACAATTATGGTAGCTTGAAAGGAAGGAAGTAGGGGTTCTGAAAAGCTTGGTGAGATTCTACAGGGTGGTTTTTTATTGTGTGTTTAAGTAGAAACCAAGTAATAATGAAATTTGTATCAGTAAAGCCCCCAAATACCGTCTAGGTTGCTGTTTTTATCTGGAGAGTTGTGGGGTTTTTATGTGTTCCTTACTAGCAGCAGCAGATGTTGCCAAATTAAGTTCTGCAGGCTCACCCTTTTCCAGTTATTTCAGAAAATTTCAACAACACTTATGGAGACACAAGGTATAAACATATTTAAAGCACAAGTCCCTGCCTGGGACTATTCTCACTAGGTCTGTGTCAAGTATTGTGGTAAATGGAGCCTTTGCAATACTCTCTTCTAGCATATGTGCTTGAAATTTACTGGTCTGTGACTGTACTTGCAGAGATACATATATGTGTGTATATGCATAAATAAATGTGCATACAGGGAGAGAGATGCATCCTCACCTGCACTATGGGCATATGCCATTCTCAGAAATGCAAAAAGAAAACAAAGAGGAGGAGCAGGATGCCTAGAATACTGGACTGAAATGGGTGCTTTACAGCTAGGACTTTTGGTTTCTGCCACATTTCAAGTACCAACCCCCCAAGAAGTATTTTGGTGAATGAAAAAGAATTTCCTCATTATGGAGTCTCAAGAGATGGAGGGGGATACAGATGAAGCTGTGCTTAATTATTTTTCAGCTTTTAACAAGTTATTTCTATTATACTATATTCATCACTCAGCTATTTTTCAAGAGGCGTGTTAGTGGTTTGTCAGCATTAACCTGTAGGTATTAACCTTGCTTTCTCTACTGACCTCTTAGACTTTCACTGATACAGTAAGGGCTGAGACTGACAAACAACTAAGTGCATTAATGATTAAACCTAAAGGGTATCTTTATCGCAGTTCCTCACTCTTTGAGGCACTGCATTAATTTGCTTTCTGTCCTTTGGCTATGTGTATCATAATCCTTGCTGACTGTCTGAGCTGGCTTTAGCCCTGTGCACTGCTTTTACCAGCCTTGGAAAGACACCTGGGATTTTAGAAAAGACCTGTTTGAGCTCCATCCCTTGTGCATATGTGCATTGAAGGCAGTCCCCTTTCCTGTTTGAAACTAGGATATTTGACGGGTTCCAATGTCTTTTAAGTAAGAATACAAACATAATAGCATCAGGCAGCATTCAGAAAAATGAATGCATGTTGGTTGTACGTCTGGTTACATCACGGTTGGTTTGGCCCAGAAACAGTCATTGTACTGGGAGTTCTCCAGGTGGAATTCCTCTCCAGGGCCCTCACTCCAGCCATGGTGTGAAGAAGAGCCACCACTGGGCCAACAGAAAGAAGCACAGGAGAGAATCTGGGTGAAGTTTGGACCCCTCGTCTCACTAGTGGCATCTACCTCCAGGCACTTAAGTGAGATTTCTACATGACAAACCTTGTCATCCCAGGCAGCCTGTGCTGGGAAGGGAGGTAAGCCCCCTCCCAGGTATGGAGGTGCCCATCTCTTCTGACTAGCTGTAGAGATCTACAAAGACAATGTGCTCCCTGAAGTGCTTGGTGGGGTGATCCGAGGCCCTAAGTCACAGCTGATTTTCATGAAGACAGATGGCATGAGAGGAAAAAGAGTCAGTTGTAAAGGACTAAGAGGATGTAGGTATTGCCTATCAGGAAGGTCTTGGTGCTCTTGGCACAGTCACCACTTCTTGCTTCCAAGCTCTCAGTCTACAAGCGGACTGAAAGTGCATTCACAGCTAATAAAGCAGAGCTTTCATTGTCTCTCTGTAATAGTTAGTGATCATAAGGCTGTATATGATTGCAGTGGAAAGAAAAGTCTAGTGTTGCATCCGAAGTATTTACTACAAAAGGCTATATACAGAAATAAATTCAATTGCATTAGCCCTACATAAAGTGATTTAAGGCATTTTGCACAAAAAATATCAGGTGCTGTGAAACCTATTTCACAAATGTATCAAAATGATTGTATATATTTGTCTATTTCTGTCTATTTCTGTGGCACAATACTTCTCTGAAGTTACAAAGCCATAAAGAATCTTTCCCTTAAAAGTTCCAACTCTGCCTTGATATACTGCTATATATATACACACACACACTGCCATATGCTGCTAAATATTCTATCTTTGTAAGTAGTGCTTGGAGATGGGAGAACTTGGGATTTTTCTCTACCTTTAATTTTGATTGGAAACTCCAAAATTTGAAATCACCATTTAGTTTCAGGTATGAGCTATAAACTGTTTTTGTGTTTTTGTTGTGGCAGATTAAGCTGAAATGTAAGAATCAGATCAGTAGAAATGCAGGTTTAATGTTTAATAATATTTTTTCAGCCCAACCCCATTTCTGTCTAAAACTAATTTTATTCTAAACTTGATTTGCATTCAAATATCGTCCCTATAAATTCACATTCAGCTATGTTAAATACTAATCTAGAAATACAGCATAAAAACCCGAGCTAACATTTTGCATGCTTTCAAGCAATGTTCATATGTCTGGAGTCATAAAAGTTTAACAAACGTATAAATGTCAACTGATACCCAAATCAAGAAATCCGACCTACTTAAACAACACCCTTTCTTTGAATTTGATAAATGTAACAAAATTGCTAGTGGAAATTAAATGATATTGCTCATCAAAAAAAAAGTAACCTGGGGGGAGTCTGTCTATAAATGTCCATCAATTGATTTAGTTTGACATCCCTGGATATCTGAATGTGAATTCCTCATTTGTAGATTTGTGTTCAGATTAGGCAGAAGTTGAAAAGAAGCTTCAGAATATTTCAGAGATGCAAATGGTCCTTTCTTCCCCCTCAAGTACACGCACATATTCACAAATTATTTACAAAATATTATTGGAGCCTCAAACTCAACTAATAGCATGAAGCTGAAATCTGAAGTCCTCTGACTACTCTTTGGGCAAATTTTTGAGATTGATCATCACTCTGTAGCTCTTAAAAAAAAACAAACTAGGATCAACCGACTGCTTAAAAATCTTCAGTGTGATCTAAAGACTGAAACAGTCAATCTGTAGTTACATTACATGCATACAATGTAATATACACTTAGCCAATGTGCAAAGTAAATGAAACGAAGCCCACAACGTTTAAATAAAATAAGATGAAATAAAAAAATACCCAACAGCAGACCTCAAAATAATCAATTACAGAAGCAATATGAATTGTTTCCAGAAGTTGTTGCCCACTCAGTTAATCTTGCTATAGAAAATCTACAAGTTCTTTGCCATTGGCCTTGCTAGCTCATCAGCATAGCAGACAATAACAAAACAGAAATTGCAGGCTATAGATATCAGAAGGAAGTAGAACTTTGCTGCAACTGAATGAATAACCCAAAACATAGTCTATAAGCTCTAATTATAGATTGAAAAAAGAGTCAGCAGGATTTATGTCAGATAAACAAGAACATACACCAGAGAAGTTTGTTCAGAATAGAGAATAAAAGCTAAAGGTGGGGTTTGATAAAGCCCAATAGAAACCTCCCAAATAAGTGAAGCAAATCTCCCTTTTGCTACCTCCTCTGTCTGAAAATAGAAGCTTTAATTTCTGCCAAAGGCACAGAAATGTGGTGAAGGGAGATAGAAAATCCAGTGAGCTAAAAATGACTGAAAAGACAGTTCAGCCTGGAGAAGAAAATTGTCATAGAGACATTGCTGACTCAAAGACGGATAGGACATATGGCACACAAGAAGCATTAGTAAGAATTATTTATCATCAGGAAACACAGATAGGGTGAAAAAAGATTTTTTTTTTTTCCTTCCCCAATGTACTAGCTTTGATGAAATACTTATTTTGAAAGATTTTCAAGCCCAGGGTGATAGTTTGAGGTGAGGAGTGAGGAGAGGAGGGATGAGAAGGAGCACTGTCCACCTGTAACCTGGTGTTTGGGGTATTTAGTGGAACATGGGAGACCTCTAAGAAGCTTAGAGGGTTAATGGAGTTTGGGCTTTCCCCAAAGCCTCCTGTGAGTGTCATTTTCAGGCTGGAGAAGAAAACTCACTAGATACATAGTGAAACTGAGTAATTTTTACGAGACATGTGAACAACATTTGTGCCTAAATAACACTTTTTTAGAACGAAAAATGGACTATTGACACACAGAAATCTGTTTTAGGTAGTAAGCTCTTCCTCAGACTCTGAAAGATACAGAATTAGACAGGCTACCAGGAAAATGAGAAGAGAGAGAAACTTTACAGCAGACTACCAAAGCACTGCTGAATTGTGAAGCAATAGTTGTGCCTTTGCTACGTCCATGAGTAGATGGTTATAATCAGACTACACTGAAAATTCACAGGCAGTAGGTTGAAAAGAAGAGCTGGACAGATGTGAGGAGCACCAGCTATCCCTCACCTGATTTTATTGTTAATCCCCCACAGTCATATTTATCTGCTGGGTCTCACTGTGAAGTCACTCTGCCCTGACTCATTCCTCAGCTGTCTTTCTATCCATCTTGGAAAAACAAACTCCATTGTTGGCAGGGACAACTTCCTTACCCAGGAGGCTCCTTGCTCCAGACAATCTGTGTGGGGGCTCACGAGAGCCCTGGAGAGCTACAAAACAGCTCCAGGAGATGAGAGAAGGAGAGCTGTCTAAATGGCTAGCTTCCCTCTTCGGAGAAATCAAATTTCTTTCCAAATTCCCTACTGCTTGGAACTGAAAGCCACATATTCTGTATTATTTTCATGGAAGAAAATCATACTGATTTATGTTTTAGTGGGAGTAGATTTGTCTTCCCTGGAAATTTGGGTTTAAAACATCTTCAGAAATGCTGACAGATGGACCTCCACTATACCTAGGATAAATAGTCGACATTCTGTGCATCTTTTTTGCTAATGATAAATGGACACACTCTTTCCCTATTCCCTCTCAAGAAAAAGACAACTCCTCTTAGTAATGCAGCTGTTCTGAGTTTAATGAACAAACTACACACCAGATGCTGCCAACTGGTTTAAGTATTAAGCCTCACAGATTTCCTAGTGCCAGAATACAGGAGGAAAAGGAAGAAGGGTTTTTTTAATCAGTGTGAAACAAAAGCCTTTCATGTGTGTTACACTGTTAATTATCAATGCTATATAATGAAATATAAGGGTGAAATAAGAGCTGACTGAAGTACTGACCCATTTTCTTGAAATGATTTAACTGTGTAGACTTTAAGCTATGGACAAACATATATGCCTTTCTTGAACTCCTGGACAGTCCAGAGACCTCAGCTGTGGGGAAGCCAGGCTGAAAGACTGCAACTGCTTTGGAGTAAAGGTTGAAAACTTGCAGGTGACGATGACAACATCACTTCTTTTATGGACAATGTTGTTGTTTTGTTAAGAGTCAGAAACAAACCACATATGAACACCTTCCAGAAAAAAAGGGACTTACTTTTTTTCTTTCTGATTATAGTCATAATCCTTGTTGATGACAATGCTCTCATTTGCTTTGTCACGGCACCAGGATTTCACACAGGTGCAATGCACAAGTCTGTTTATGACCTCATATGATGTACAATCAGAATCATAAACTATATACTCAGTTTAGTAGAAAAAGTAAGTAGATGCTGTAAGTGAACACTTCATGTTACATTGGCAAATTACCCTCAAGTGATTGGTTGGTTGTATTGGTCAGCAGATTTAAATAGGACAGACTGTTGGAAAACGTTCTGACTAAATTATTTTGAGACCGTCACTCTTGTCTGATGCAAGAATTTTATTTTAAAAATCAAAGTTCTTCATTCTCCATTATGTCTCCTATACTGTTTAACAGATGAGAAAATTGTTACTATCATAACATTTTTCTTTCACATATCCTGTTACCATGGTACTCTGGTCTTTATCATTATTTTATCAAAAAAGGGTCATAATTACACACGTTAATATGATCCTCACAGTCCATCTGAGTAGTTGTAATGAAAACATTGCCATGTTTAGTGCACCACCTGCCCTATTTTTCTTGAAAGTAGGCATTGCTGAGTCTATTATGTTTTGACAACATAATCTCAGTACTGACACTAAGACTTAGCCTTTGGTTGCTGAATTTCCCTTTAAAATTATGGCTTTTTTCAGTTTTATGTAACATTCCACTTTTGTTGACTCTATCCATTCTCCTCTAGCAGGTTTGAACATTTGTGGGTTAATATAGTAAACAGTTTTGTGGTCTTTGAAATGTGGATTTCTTCTTAATATCCATAATGAAACCTATAGAAACCTGCATAATCATTCTAAAATTTTCTGTGTTCAGTTTTAATGGGTTATCTTTGGAAGCAAATTAAAAACAAAAAACACAACTTGCATCAGTGCTGTAATTTATTTTTTATGTTGAAGTAATAAAAGTTTCAGTGAATAAGTATAGTTACATTTAATAATGATTCAGAGTCAGTTAGTAAACTGAAGGCAACTGCTGCCTGCTGAGACACTGCACATAGAGTCCACCTCCCAAGAACAGCTCCAGCTCATAGAATCACAGAATCACAGAACGGGTCAGGCTGGAAGGGACCACAATGGGTCATCTGATCCAGCCTCCCTTCACAAGCAGGGTCATCCTACAGCACATGGCACAGGGTTGTGTCCAGATGGTTCTTGAATATCTCCAGTGAGGGAGACTCCACAGCCTCTCTGAGCAATCTGTGCCAGTGCTCAGTCACAGGCACAGTAAAGCCATTTTGCATGGAAGCAACTCACACTGGTTCACACATTTGTGGGAATCATCCTTCCTAAAAATCCCACAGAACTGGGATGATTTGCGCATCTGAGCCTCAGATTTTGGGAGCTTTCCACAGACAGAGGTCTGTGATGCCTCTTAGGAAACTGGGATAGATTAACCCTTACCAGAACACCGAGGCACAGGTTCCTTTTGTCTTCCTCTTTTGCAGGAAATCTCTATACTCTTTTTTCAATTTTTTATGATTGTCGTTTTTGAAATGCCTAATTTTGGCTAGAGTCCAGGTAGTCTACACTGCATTTACAGTACTATGTACTTAGTCAACAGTAGAAAAATCTGCAGTACAATGAACATGAAAAATTTGGGGATGATGCAAAAGAAATTCAGTTAATATTGAAAAGATAAACCTCGTAGGGGTCTACAGCAATGGTTAGGTAATTAATTGCATCTAATTTTTTATTAGTCTCCACTTTAAAAGGACATTACATGGGAAGAACTTCTAGTTTGCGCAGCATAGAGGGTTTACACAATCAAAGGACTTTTCCTTAGCACTTAGCTTCTTTTTCTTGAACAGGTAATTGTCTTCTTTATAATTTCTTACTTTATCGGCTGCTAACAGAAGAGAAATATTTAAATTGTGCCACACAAAAAAATTACCTTAGAAGAAGAGCTATTGGATGCAAGAATGTGCAAAGAGAATCATTGGAAATTATGTAGATTCTCATATTTATGAACATGAATGCTTTTTCTTTTCTCTCCTTCATTTCCAATTTCATTTTCTCTGTAGATTTAATAGCTCTCTTAATCTCTGAAAAATGCAATGTATGAAGAGTGTATTCAACCTTTAGGGACTATTAAAGAAATGTATGCACAGTACTTCCTGCAAAGGCATCTCCATCTCCTGACAAAATACCACCATGCATAGTAGGAAAATAAGAGGAGAAATAATAATGTGGAAGACATAAATTTCTGTCAGAACTCCCTCAAGAATTATATTTTGGCAAGGATTAGGCTGGTGTGTTGTTTGAGTGGCAGTTTATAAGACCCAGTCCAAGAAGAGCAGGGCAAGCTCCTCCAGTGAGGAGCTCCTTCACTGAACCCCTAGTTCTTAGGGATCCCTCTTACGCCTTGTCCAAAAGTTCATGGAGGTCTGCAAATAGATGAGAGCACCCTGGACCTTGGATGCACCAGCTGAAAACAGTCATCAGATCATCTACATGTGGGCTGAGGCTAACACAAAAACCTGATGAGTCCAGCAGCGTGGAGCAAGTACAACAGAGGACTTGCATCCGAGGGCCTGGCCATTGTTGCCTGTCAATAAGCTTTCAGATCCAGAACAATTGGATGGAAATAGAATCAGTTACCACCAAATAAACACACAATCAGAGAAATCAAAATCAAACTTAACTTCTCCTGAAACAAAGTTGCTGAGGATGTAGAGAAGATGTGGAGATGGGTAGAAAGAGATGGATCAGGGGAGATTTTTAAAGGGTTCTCCCTGTAGAAAGCTGCATGTGCAAGTTCAGGAAAAAAAATAAAAGCAAAGACCTTCTGCTTGGTACCTGCTGTACCAGGGCAAAAGAAAAAGCCTATGAGAATTGGCTTAAACCTCCTGGAGACAGTAAATGCTGAATCACAAGACTTGCTCCATGGGGAACCTTTGGAGAAGTGGGAAGCATTGCTATGGCCGTGTAAGTCCCGTGTGATCTGTACACTTAGACAGTGACACACTAATCTGGGCCCAGAAGAACAGACCACCTGTCAGGGCCAGGCTGGATAGGGCCCTGAGCAACTTTATCTAGTGAATGGCATCCCTGAATGGCAGGGGTCTTGGAACTAGATGATCTTTACCTTCCAACCCAGACCATTTCATGATTCTATGATTCTATGATGCTATCTTTCATTGTATTTCAAAGTAAACAAATGGGGGGAAAAAGGAATGGAATACAACTGGCTCAAAACTTATGCTTTTTGTTATTAGACATACTATATAAATAGATTGTAAATACTTTTTGGTAAAAGTGCTTAAGTATACTTTATTCTAACGTGCTGTGTGTTTTCTATTTTAATTTCATGCCTAAATCGATAGCTAATGATAATTTGACAAGAAAAAGCAATTGCAATGGATACGATCTATCTGCTCTGCTGTTAAATTGTAATGTGGTTGGCTGGCTTTACAGTGACACCACAATTTGTGTATACCATTTCCAGAGTCAGCGTAAGAATCAGGAAATAAATTTCTGTCAAATCATTTCCACACCACGCAGAATTGCCCCAAAAATCCTTTGTCTGTGGTTGATAGGAGAAGGAAGATTTTGATGTCTAATTGTTGACACACATTTGTCCAGGATTAAACATCTTCCATCCTGGGTTTTATGACCAGATGCAAATTAGGGAAACTCTATCCCAGACCATAACCATTTAGACAGTGATTATTAAAGCAATGTATCCTTGAAGAATCTGAGAGTACAATTACCATCACAGTTAATATCCATGCCCTTCTCTAGGCCTATCACACAAACTCACATGCCCCCTCCACCTCCACCAAATGCACACATATGAGAGAGGTTCTCTCCACCAACCTGCAAACTTGTTAAGAAATGGACAACTGGATATGTAAAAAATTCTCTTCTTTGATTTTCATGCTCACCAGTCATTAAAGGGTTACTTTTCAGAGCAGCAAAAAAAAGAAGAGTTGGTTGACCAAACATTTTTTTTCTTATAAAGAAGTGTCAACCCTGAGCTTGTAATTAAGAAGTTAAAATCTGTGATTTATATATATTTATATATATAAAAATAGATGATCATACTAACACTAAAAAAGTGAAAGAAATCTCCATGTCAGTACTATATATTTGTTTGATCTGAAATTTTGTAGAAGAAATCCTTGTGACACTGAAATTAATTGATATGAAAGATGTAGTTAGGTGTGAAACACACTATTGATCCGGTTGCTGTTAGTCTATTAGAGAATTGCTGTCTTGGTAGGGTAATGGACATAGTAGCAGAAAGTTCTAATCGATGTCAGAACAGTGACAAAAGGAAAATGATTACATCACAAGAGATTATTTTCTGTCTGAACCCGTGAGGGGTCAAGAGCGTTGTTTAACATTACCATCATGGCTGGTGAGCTCACGGTGGTGAGCTAAGTGGAAAACTGTGACAATTGTATAACATGGATAAATCCTAAAAGAAACTAGGTGAAACCGTGCTACTACTCATATTTTTACTGGGCATTAAGATTTAAATCCTAAGCAACTGTAACATGACATTCTGAAGCTAGTGAGCTACTACCATACTAAAAGATAAACTTATTTTTCAGCTTCTCTACCTTCATACCAATCTGATGTGGTTGGCAGATGGAGTGCAAGACATTCACTGCTGAGACATACTTTTTTAATGTTGGAGAAAAAAAAATCCAGCCTTCCTCCCTATAACAGTGATCGTTCTGATGACCTGAATCATCCTACAGAAGTTCCTAAAGGAAACCTGGCTGTCAGCGAAGAACGGTTGCACTTTTTGTGTTCCTTTCTTGTCTTTTTTTTGTGTTTTGTTGATATTCTGTTGAAATGCAGCAGCCTCCAGTCAGGCTTGATTCAGAAAGAAAACTTTCTTGGTTTCTTCCCCCCTTTTTTTTCTCACTGGGGAAAAACACATACTGTAAGATCCTTTTTCCCTTTTGCAGCATAAAAGGAAATGAAGCTCAGAAAGTCTCCTGTAATAAAGGATTGAGAAAGAATTCTCTCAAGAGTGGATATCATCTTCAGAGATATCTGAAAAAAGCAGGAAGCAGTTCAGTCTGGCACCTGGTACTCTTTGGGAAAACTAAAATGGGAAGCAGGTTGCAGTACTGCTGTCTTGTAGAAAACTGCAAGTGTTTGTGGCATGGTCCGTTGTCCAAGAGTATAAGAAAAGAAGAAAGTTGGCTGTTTCTGTAGCTAAAACACAGTTTGTCCACCTAGATCCAGGATTATCTCCACCGTCTCTGCAGTACGAGACTGAGGAAGATGACGAGCAACGTCTGCAGTGACCAGCCAGGCTGTGTGGCTGAAGCCTCCACCTCCCTCCTGTCCGAGTCGACAGGTGGTGCCTCGGTGGTGACGAAATCAAACTCCGTGGGACAGATGTCGTCTGTGCAGCCACTTCCGCTGCCTGAGCCGCTGGTTTCATCACCTGCCACAAAGGAGTGAGGGAAACAATGTAAGTGCTATAGATTACAGCTTTCATCCCTTTTCTCCCTTCCACTTGGCACCCCAGTGGGGATGAACACGTTGGGAATGAGGAAGTGGTGGTGGTGCTAAATCTCATTCAGTAAAGCTTCCAAATGAAACCCACTGTGTCTTAATTAGGTGATTAAATGCTCTTCTGAAAAAGGATCAGACTGCTGGCATTATGGAAAGCCCTCAGTGTCTTGATGCATTAAACATGAAGATAAGGAAGAGAACCAAAAGAAACAATTATATAACTGGAATTTCATGGAACAGAAAAAGACTTTTTATGTTGTCAGCAGCGCAGAGCACAAAGACCACAGAAAGTCATTGCAACAGAGCCAATTTATAAATGTTTCCAAAATTACAGTTGTGTAATGACAGTTAATGGTTTCTTACTTGTATCCTGGAAGTTGACATCATTCCCGTTATATGCATTCTTCAGTTTGTTAGTCATGACACGTAAGGCCATGATTTGTTGCCGAATGAAGGTGTCTGGCCTTGTGATGTCCACATCTACTTCTGGATTGTTGATCTGGTTGGTCAAGCCATCGTTCATAATCTCAGGCAAGTATCTATACAGAAGAATGAAAGATTAGTTTGAGATGCAATAATTTCAGAAATAAAACATTGTACAGTAAATGATGTGCTAAAAAATTCAATGTGCAGTTCTTAAACAGGTCCATTAAAACTGTTTTAAAAATATAGTTTTTAATTTTACTGACTCCGAAGGATCTGTTTAGTAGCTCAGCTGCATGGGGAGCAGAAAGGATTTAAGTTTTTCAGCCTCCTAACTCTCCATATACGCCCCAGCAAGAGCAATGACTGTGTGAACTATGGAAAAGGTTCGCAAGCCAGCAGTAAGTCACCGCATATTCATATCCTCTGCTGACACAAATGGTTGCACACTAAATTAAGCATCTAACAGTGCATTCTGCTGTTTTTATTTCTTTCTGCTTAAAAAATATGAAGTCCTTTGTTGTATATAGCATATTTGTTGTTCTGAGGCAGTTTAGAAGCCTATCTTGAGGCGTTATGGCTTTCCTAGTTTAAAAGAGCACTTAATTTTCTTCTCCAGTTCTTCCTTGCATCTCTTTTTTAGACCACCACGAACAACATCTTCGGCCTAAATGACATCCAGGCCCATAAAAAGCATTATAATTTTACCAAACTCCTGTATTCTCTTTGATTTGGTCCTTATTCCTTTAAACCAGGCTATGCTTGCATGTCTCGTGTACTTTGTGCATAACCTTTAAGGTATGGTATTTCCTATCCACCCACAAATCTCAATCTTTTATTCAGGCTCTTACCTTATCATTTCTTGATTACTACAGCATTCCTTTCTCTGACCTTGAGTAGGCTGCTCACAGGCAGCAAGTGTGCTTTTGCACATCTTTCCACTACAAAAAGCAGCCCATGCCTTGAATCATCCTACAGTAAAAATCTCCATTACCCTTTGTTAAAAATGCACACGTTGTCCCCTGCTGCTCTTTGTCCTCAGGAGGCTCTCCATATGGGCATTTGCAAAGCTACATTTTTCCGTGCTTCGAATCTCTGTTAAAAATTACCTGTGCATTTTACAGCTGCCATGCTGAAAAAAGGTTGGCATTATTTCTCTGTGCTGGCATGGTACCCTGAGAAAACAGTGCATCGCAACTTCCCTGTTCTTTCTTGTCTGTCTTTACCTACTACCTTTGTCTCTTATTTAGGCTGCAAGGGATATGGGGCAGATCTGCCCTTTGTTTATGTTCTTCATAAGGATATGATCTATTTTGTAATTAGTTTGCATACCAGGCTGTCCTACTGATGTTTGTGGGACTCCTCGTGTGTGTATGTGCTCAGACAATAAGTAATGATAGCACAATCTAACCTACTAATGACAAACTTTCATGGTGCCCTGTACCAAATACAGTTTGAGACTATTTCACATCACTCTCACTTGTGTGTGCCCAATTCTCTACCACCACTGAAGTCTGGCGTTGATGACAGCACTGTTCTTATTGGTCTGGAAAAATAAATATATCTGAAAAATAAATGTAAAAGTAAGGGAGAAGAAAGATCTCTCTGTTGAAGCCACGGTGAAGGGAAAATAAGCTCTGCATTGCTTCTGGAGGTTCACAAGGCAACAGATGCTTTGGTGCACCAAGGAAGGGCTTAGTCTCAGCATAATGGGTCCTTGCTTTGCAAGATGAGATTCATTTGCCAGCAGTGGCCTTTGAAGGCTTACATGAGAATAATCCTGGGGGCGTGTGAACATCTAAGAACCAAACATGATTGCCAAAACACCCAGCCTCAAGCTGCATGTCCTGCTGTTTCACTGGTACCATGATGAGAAATAACATTTCTGTGGGGATCCCATCCAGACTCCTGTGGTCAGATTTACTATGGTGAGAACACAGAGCTACCTCCCCCAGTAAGGAAGACTGCAGACCACGGTGTTATGAATCACTAAAGACAGACTAGGAAATAATTCTGCAGAGCTGCTTAGAGGCAGTAGGATGGAGACCTTGGCAGGCAGGGATGCTCTGGACTGCAAAAGAACAGCATCTCCATCTGTCACACGTCTCTACAAATGAAAGGGCTGCTGTAGATAAATTACTCAGCCTAGTAGTAAATCAGCCATTTCAAGGTGCAGTTGATTA
Source organism: Pachycephala philippinensis (assembly GCA_013397055.1). NCBI lineage: Eukaryota > Metazoa > Chordata > Aves > Passeriformes > Pachycephala > Pachycephala philippinensis. The sequence goes on from VWZT01013495.1 coordinate 120,996, forward strand.
AAACAAGCAAGAATGTAAGAATTGAACTACTGGCTCAGAGAGGATGAGTGTCTTTCCCAGTATCCTGTCCATGACAACGGCCATAGTTGTTAGCATCTAGAAGTGATCTGAAATTGCTAAACATTCATGTGGCTTGCTTTCCTTGTTTATGAAGGGTTAGCTGCTCTTTATTGCAAGCTGTCCATGAGAAGCTAAGGATAGCTCTGAATGGCAGCTCACAGGCTTCCTTTGACTGATTTCTGTTTGATTTCATTTTGTCTTCTCATCAATAATAAAAGAAGAATGTACTGACTTAAAGCAATTAGAGAGTGCTCTGGTGTGTGCATTTCACGAAGGTTCGTATTTTGCGCTGTGACTAGCATGCATCTGATGTCCTTCTCAGGACCTTCTAACTTTAAATGGGCCAGCCCATTCAGTTATAGAATGTGATTTTGTCAAACTGTCACACACCCTGCTCTATCTGCCCAGGATCTGGTGATCCCCAAAGCGTTCCTGACAAGTGTACCTCACTTAGGTGTGCAAGGGACACATACTTGATGTAGGTCACAAGAAATCCATGGCCTTACTACTGCCTAACAGTTAGTTTGATACTTAAATTCCCTTGGCATTTAGGACATAAGAGCAAAAGAATTAGAAAGGCTGAAAATTCATCTTTCGGTTTACACACATACCAAATCTTCTATGTTTAAATGCAAGCATCTGCATGTAAGCAGAGTCCCACTCTCACCAGATCTAGTCACAGCTAGTCAGGAGTTTATTCATCAGTGGAGCAGGGACAGCTGTTAGAGTCCCATGTGCCTTTGGCCAAATGACTGGTTCATTATATTTCATCTGCTGGGATTTACTTGCATAAACATAGACAGCTGGTGCCATTTGAATGCTCTTAGTTATTCCTCCTCTTGTCACTAGCTCTGAAAGGTGAGCTCTGAAAGCTCTTTCTGGATCATATCTTCAGGCTTGAGGGGGAGGTCCTGGACATCCGGGGCACCTACAGTTATAGTGTGTGTCTTTCTTTAGGCAGCTGAATTGAGTCTTGAATGCCACTTTAGCCACTAGGCTGTAGGCTATTTGGTGTCATGCTGCCACTCCAGTAGGGTTTGAATATCCTGTAGGTCCAGGGTCTAATCTGCCAGTTCCAGGAAGGTGTCTTGACTACTTAGATCATCTTACATAGCAGTAGGTAAGTGTATTCAGGCAGTGGAAAACTGCCTCTCTGAGTAGACTGACAGGATATTGGGGCTCTTTTCAGGCACTTTAACATTGGTGCTTTTAAAAATGCTCAAGCAGTTTTAGCCCAGGCTCTGGTCCAGAGGGGAGGTGTCCTGTATCATACTCATCCCAGAGGCCCCAGAGAGTCTCCAGTGATACTACAGCTACATGGGCAACACACTCCTTATTGTCTCACCCCATATTTCAGTACATGAGTTTACATGTCTGAACGTGTAGCTGGATTCTGCCTTCATTACTGAACTAGTTCACCTGCTTCTTTGGGGAGAAAAAAAAGTCAGAAAAGTCTATATTGAATGAAATATCTTTGAATAGTTTTAGTTTCTTTAAAGTACTGATGCAGATATGGGAACACACAGCCCAAGGTGTTTTGTGAGTGACAGCCTCGGAGAGGCAGCCCGACACATGTTCTGACAAAAGCATTTTGATGTGTGTGGGGTAGGGTTAAGTCACACTGAATAGGAAGCCACGTCTTGGGACCATGATTTGACAGAAGATTTGTTGCTGGCTGGGCAAAGTTGTTGAACACAGCTGCTTTTGCTGCAGTTCCGAAGGTGGAGACACCCTTGTGAATTTTAAGCTTTGCTGCTGCTTCTGCTCTTGTTAATGATCTCTTTGTAGGCCTGGCCATTACAAGAATGTATGCCCATTATAGATGAAAAGAAGAGAAGTGCCAACCTGAATCAGTGTCTGTTCTTTGCATCCTCCTAGCAAAAAAGAAAAAAAAAAAAAGAAGCAAGCTTTCTTAGCCCTGAGTATAGAGAAGCTGAACAATACTGTTTGTTTTCTGCTGTTTGCTCCTTGCTCAGCTATGTCAGGATTTTAGTGTAATTTATGTTGTTTTCTAAAATATTAATGCTTTCTGTTCCTCTTAGCCTTTCCACAGTTCTTGCTTGTCTCAGCAGACACAGCAAAGATGTCTTTTGGCACATCATAGCCAAGTACCACAAAGCCTATCTAAAACCACTTCTCTTCCCCTTCCCCCTCCCCCCCTCCCCGCTTTTTTTTTAATAACTCGTTAATGTTCCAGGGTGTCTGCTTCCTTTTCAAGTCTAAAAATGATTGATGAATCTTTCAGGTCATTTATATAAAGCCTGTATAGTTGACANTTGCTGCCACAGCAGCTGCTCACAGTACAAATGGGGCATGCCACCTAGGCAGTACTGGAGTTATTCCAGGTGCACAGAATTGTAGGCAATAGAGTACAAAATACAGCACAGGCTTACTCAGGCTGGGCTAGGTTTAGACAGTCACATCTGGTCCAGAAAGATAAGTGCAGTGGAAAATTGGCTTGTTTGGCTAACTAGTTCACCTCATCTGATTCTGTTTGCTCAGGAGGTAATCCCCATAGGATATTTTCAGTTTTTTTCCTGCATCTTGGAGAAAAGCTTGAGGAGACACAAGGAGAGGGAGAAAATGGCTCATCTGCCAGTTTGTTGGAAGATGTAGAAATAAACTAGAGCCATTGATTAAGAATAGTCAGTTTTCATGCTTACTGAGAATTTGTTTATTCATGCTTTCACTAGTGGTGCTAAATGGTTATCTGTGCCTACCTCCAGCTAAAGGACATTCAACTCACTGTCACTTCAAGCTTTGCTGGACAGCAGTGAGCAACTTTCTCAGGGAAAACACTGATCTGGTGAGTCTTTCTTCCCAGGAATTTCACCAGGAATTAAAAGCACTCTGCCACAGAAGTAGACACTCTCGTATGTGTGACAGGAGAAGAGAATGTCAGGACAGCTGAGAATTTATCCTGGGTTTGTTTTGGTGACATACCTTATAGTTTTGAGCTAGATATTGAAAATTATAGTGTTCATTTTTCCTTTTATCCCTCACCTTTCTCTATGTTTTTCTGTGTATTTTATTTTTCTGTCTATACATAATTCTGTTTCTTCTGTTTGGCGGAGTGATAGGTTCCTTGTGGAAAGGAATGCAGGTCTCATCCATTCCATGGATTGCAGCTTTTCAGAGCTAAGACATATTAATGTCTATAGCCCAGATGAGCATGAGCACCAGGATGATAGTGCATGAGCACAATCTCTCAGATGCTTTGGCTGAAATGAGCTGGCTGAGCTAGCTGGAGGAAATCAAGGTTCTTCTCCTAAACCTCAGCGGGTTCCAGATTTGGTTGCTGTTCTCACTTCAGTAGAAGTCATATATTCAAGGACTAATACCTTGGACTTGGTTTAAGTCCCAAAGCCTGATTTCCATAATTCTTGGGAAAATTTCTTAATGTCTGGAGAATACCTGTTAGTGAAGATGTTATAAGCTGTTGTTAAGGATTTAACTGCATGTAGGGAGGGAGGTAAATTTTCAAAGTTTGATCTTAATGTTGTTTTTCAGGTCCTAAATAGCTTTCGGAAATCTGTCTCTGTACATTTGGCAGAAGACGTTAATTCTTTAAACATAAAATTATGTTCACGTTCTTTTGTGAACACAAATATGATGGAGAAATCCTGCTGGGAATCTCTCTAAAAGGCACTTTGTCTGAAGTAGCTATTTTTATTATTTTTAATATGGATTTTTCAAAAAAAGAGATTCATCCATCTAATAAATATTTTCCCATTTCCACAGCACTTGGTTTCTACGTGATGTGACCTGATTAAAACCATTCTTCGTACAGGATCAGCAAGGAGCCAAGTGCACCCTTCCAGAACGCCAAATGGATGACTCTGTTACCCCATGATTACTTGTGAATTGGCGACCTTCAGTTGGTGACCTGGTGTCACTGTAAATTAATCATGGCAGAAAAGTGATATTTAGGGAGTGTAATAACCACAAATGACCTTGGTGTAATGCCTCTCAGGAGAAAGCCAAGCTTTCATTCTCTGTGATCTCAGGTTTGTAACTCTTTTGCCCTGTAAAAGCAGCCTCATAAGGTGATGTGTAAAATGAAACATAAGGCATAATGTCTATCTGGCAATTCAAAGTTTCTAATTCTTTATTCCAAAACAGGATTTGATAAAAACCCCAGCAATAATTTCCTTTCCCAATGGTAGCCAACACCATGTCGTCTTCTTACTTATGGTATTAACGTCTAGGAAAATAGGAGGTGGCTAAATTTCCTTTTTTTTCTATCACAGGCTTTTGTCAAATTCTCTGGAATTCGACATGCAGCTCCTCATATAGCACAGGGGTGCTTATGACAGCTGACACAGTGAACATAGATATATCTATATCTATCTATATCTATATCTATATCTATATCTATATCTATCTATGTGTCTATATATCTATATATATGAATACTGGTCAGATTTTGCTATGCTTGTTCTTGTGAGCTACTATTTGATATCAGATACTAATCAGTCTGATCAAGGAGACCTTTTTTTTTTATGCTGCAGTAAAAGTCTTTGTCCACCAGGCGAGAGGTGATTCTGCATTTAAAGCTAGTTATTTTCAATATTGTTTTTAATACTATTTCATATACAAGCCATGGCATTCTGTGGTGTTTCGCTGATTTATTGCTATTGCCTCCACCTGAAGCATTCATTGAATCCTGTTACTAAGGTTATGACTATGCATTTCCTTTGTGAATGGATATTAAACAGAAACTGGGCAGAGGAACAGTGGCGGGACCTGCGGAAATCATATCTTCAGGTGATATTTTGAAGCTGTCACTCTACATCCAGTGAAACATCTGTGTTTAATTATCAAGGACATTATTAACAGAGGACAGCTCTTCTCTCTCCAGAACATTAATCTTAGAAAATAACCAGGCTTCTCATAAGATAAATACTGCAAAAGAAGGCTGAAAACCTGTATGCATAAAATGCACCTCCCTAACTCCCAACAAATGTGGAAGCTGTGCCAAACCCTTCAGTGCAGGAGCAGAAGAGAGCTGCCAAGTATGTGCCAGATGTGGTACACACGCTAGTGTTGGCTGTGGAAACCAGGAGGAATAGATAGATATTAAGGGATTTGACCGCTCTTTTGTAGAACGAGTAGCATATATCTCTCACTGATGCATGCATCCTGATGTGGCTCATGGCATTTAGCTGGGATTCCTGGAAACTCTGCTTAACTACTGGCAGTGCACTGGCCTGGCCTCGTGTCTTTCAAAGCTCAATAACAAGAAAGGATAAAATAGAGAAAGAGAAGCTGCACGTTTTTGTTTCTCTCTTCACACTGTTCCTTTATGATGAATCCTGTAATAGCCAGATGCTCCTCCTAGTATTTCTCTGAATCCCCAGCGGCTTTCTCTGGATCTGGGACTTAGCAAGTAAGCAATGGCTCATGCTTTTGGACAGATTTGTTCACATGCATCCAAAAGTGGATTCAAGGGGCTAGCAGCATCCCAAACAGCCCCCTCCTCTTGTCTGTGAAATGAATTCTTTTGAAGGTTATGTAATAAGGCTAGGAAAAAATGATGTGCATTGAGTGTGAAACATCCCCCTGTAAACTGTCCTCCTTATCAAAATGATGAGATGATGAGATGGTGGGGTGGGTGCAATCTATTTATGTATCTGTCCATCCATACATCCATGTAAAATTACACTCCTTTGTTGTCTTATTTTCACTGTTTTTATATTTTACATGTTTGTCTCATTTTTTTCTATTGTTTCTTTGTTTGATTGGTTGGTTGTTTTTTCTTATTGGCTCAATTTTATATTCTGTCTTCATATGTAGCTTCAGGTAAAAGGAAAATAAAGATTCCAGTCCCTGAGTGCCAGAAAGTGTCACTTCTCTCGAGATTCAGCTGTCACCAGACACTCAAACCTCTCCACTCCTCAGGTCTACCCAAAAGCACAGGATACTGCTGTGCACCTGAAACCAGACTGCCCCTGGCATGGTCCCTGAGCCAATTCCTCCCCGTCTCAGCAGAGAGAATCAGATCCTCTCCTCTGTCAGCTGATGAATCCACACTGGGACCTTTGGAGACACTTGCTCATCTGCTGGCTTCTTCTCTCCTGCAGTCAGGGCCAAGTAAACTTCAAAATTAAAACTCACAGAAAACTCATCACAAACAAGGGCAGATGACCACAGTTATCTCTGAAGAAGTAACATAAGGTCAAATCTTCTACACAAGATAAGTAGGAGTGTTACATTTATTCTCTGCTGGTTATTTTTCATTTCTCCCACTTGCCCCCACCAGTAAATAGCCCTAAGCTTTGCCAGCCAATAGCAAGTAGAGTTGAAATTCCAATTTCTGTTTCATCCCAGTATGATATCCCGAGAGTGCAATTGCTTCACAAGCTGTCAGTCCCAACACAGGGATGCTAAATGGACCTAAAGAGCTCTTTGAAATCTCAGTATAAATTATCCTTCTGGAGCCGAACCAATGCACATTTTCTGCCTTCACATGCTGACACGCTGTGCACATTTACCCTGACTCACACTCTGGCTTTAATGGCACTTTGACAAGAACTTATCTTGGCTACAAGCTGCGTGTGGACAATGAGTTGTTCTCCCCATTTCTGTTTCACCCTCATAAACAGTTCTGTGAAATACCCTCAGCTTCACGATTGCTTCAGGCCAGATGGGGATTTGGACCGGGTGGGGTGGAGAGGGGTCCACCTCACCTCGCCTTGGTGTGGCCATTCCAGCAGTCCTCCTCGACTGACGGGCCGGCTGTCACTCGCTCATCCTTGCAGATTGTGTAGGGCAATGCTGACCAGAACTTTTTAGAGAGTTTTAGCTTTTCTTTAATGTCTGTTACCTGATTAAGAGACAACGAGAGGGAAAACAGATTAAAACCATCAGCCACGCTAATTATAATGTTAAACAATACATTGTTTAAATTTGTAATGGTGATGATGGTGAAGGTTAAAAAAGCTAAAGGTGCTAAAACTTAATTTCATGTGTATAAAAACAAGACACTCAGCATTTGAGTTCAGAACATACAAACAAACAAAGTCACCTTTTTCAGCAGGCAAAACATTAATAAAAGCATGTTGCATCTTGCTCTTCCTAGTCTCCATTTGTTTAAGGTTTTCTAAATATACTTCTTTTTAAGAATTAATATGCCTCACAGTCTGCTGAATGTGAATTCAGTTAAACAGTGTACATCAGATAAACCTACCAGCTTGGTCATGTCTTAGAAAAATATTATATAGACAGCTACATGTGCAGGTTCTAAAAAAATGGTACAGTACTGAGCTGATGTTGAACTGATTTAAGATACACAGGCTGAATACATTACAGTACATTTGGATCTCAGTTACAGTGAGAAGTCATGCAGAGACTATATTCATCTTTGCTATTATTTGTAGATAAATATCTGTAGCTGAATACAGAATCCGCATGTAAGAAATGTTGGGACAGGATCGAAACAGTTTCTTTGCCTTATAAATTCCTTGAACAATAATTTAATTTGGCGTGATTCAGGCAGCAAGCAGGAACAAACAGAATTTCCAGCATCGACTTAATAAATAAATGCTCTGACTAAAATTTTATCAGTTCTTGTTTTGTGTATGGTATACTAGAGTGGAAAAATCTACAAGAACAGATAGAAAAAACAACAAAGGACAGACTACAAAGGATGAATGCTGCCACTGTTGTTCTTATGGAAACAGATGCATTTCACATTAAGTTGTAATAGGATTTAGGGGAGCTTGTTGAATAGCTTTTAAAGGAAATCGCTAAGCTTTGTTCTTTAAAAAACCAAGGAATAAAAGCTCTCCATTCTTCCATTCAGTTTTGAGATTGTCTTTTAGGTTGTTGAGGTACAATATTGTACTCGGCTATTTATCTCTTTTATCTTTTTTTCTGAGGACATGATAGCTCTCCTCGCAAATGGCCCATGCTGCTTTGCCATGCTTAAACTCTGTGGAATGTCACTTTATAAGCCAGGAGATAGAAACAGCTGAGAATGTTATTTCAGAAGCACTGTTTGAATTTTCATCCACAAGAAATAAGTAGGACAGTATTTTTCTGTATGGGTTGTTGACAGTGTTTCTTGCCGTGATAGACACCTTATAAATCTCCTCCACACCCTTTGCCAAGCCCTAGTTGCTTTGTTTTCACATGAGATACTAGTGGCATTTGCGAGCCTTTAGAGTCTCGGTAGGGGAGCCCTGTCAAGCCAAAAAATAAATTCCAGTTTACAGGCTGTGAGCAAGGCTTTGGCAGAAGTGGAGACAGTCTCAGGATGCCTGCCCTTTCTGACGTCTTTGGTCCATGGGAGCAAAGGGTTTTTGGGGAGACAGCAGTCCCTCTTCTTCCCCTTCTGCCCATGCTGAGGGTAAAAACCCCAAGGTCTCTACTGGGACAGCTAACCAGCACAAGCAACTCAGCTAAACTGCCCGTTGTTCATGGTGTGTAAATTCCTGCTAGGATACAGTGAGGATAGAGAAATTCTACAGAAAGTTTAAGGAAGAGAGTTTATAGGGTGAAGGATGTAGTCATATAATCTTGGTGAACATGAAAGTCAAAGGGATAGATTTTCTTATTATTGTTTGTGCCTGGATAACTACTTACACAAGCAATCTGATTGATACTGGTGGTGAGCAATTAGCTTTCAGAGCAATAACTTAATTGCTTGCTGGAAGTTATGTAAAAGCTATTCAAAACTCAGAGGTTTTGAGTTACATTCAGATTTTGCCGATTTTCAAATTAGAGCTTGTGCTCTAGGACTTGCAGACTTATGTTTTGAACCACAAGTGATTCAACATCTACTGGAAAGTGATTTTCCCCCTGACCCTTCTAAGGGCTGTAATTTGGTGTAGAAGCCTTTCATTTTCATAGAAGCCGGCAAAAAAATGGAGAGAGGTTCTCCCAGCTCACTCTCTGCACACGCTCTCCAGATACTCCCTGAAAATCAAAATGAGGACTCCCATTCCCCAGTCACTTCTGAAGATATTAAATGGTGAATGCATACTCTATATAAGATAACAAATCATTAAATTTCCTAACAGATTTTTTTAAAAATTTGTGTGAGGAAGTACACCTGATAAAGTAAGATGGTCTTACTTTACTCAGAATCATTGATAAATGACAACTAATTAAATCTCAGAGGCATCCTTCTGAGGTGTTATTCCCATTTTAGAGCCTGGGGGGAAGAAGACATTTGCATGACTCACAAAAGGCAGCAACAGCAAAAAATTACTACAACTTAGGGAAAGTTTACCATTTACAGCCTCTCTAGATGCCTTCGATTCAGGTGCATTTTAACTTTTTTTTAATCTCCTTCAGATATTTCCCTTCACAGCTATCTCCCACCTCACACCTCCCTAATGCATTATTTCACCATGGAAATTTACACAACTTGTGTGCACTCAGTCTCTGAAGTCTCGCCCTTTCCTGCTGTCTAACCAGATCTCTGTTAATCTTTAGTTTTCAGCAGTGGAGTTTGCACATCTGTTTAACTGGTTCCTTGAACCTCACCCCGAAACCTTTTGGAAGTGCAGTGTGGTGTCTGATGGCTTTGCTAAAGGAGTTCTGAACATCAATTGATTTACCTCCTCTTTTAGGGCGTAGCCTGATGGCCACTTCTGTGAGACGAATGTTTGGGCAGGCAATGACTTTGGAGCACTTTTAATGTAACTTTAAATGCAGAATAGAATTAGGAGATGTAATGCCTGCCATGACATGTTAAGCATTTGCCTGTGGGTTTCAGAGGCTTCAGTTCTGGGATCTTGTCAAGCATGACCACAGAAATTCTCTTATTAGTCCCCATGGTTACACATGTTCCTCTGTACATTGTTTTGATCGCCACCAGCATTTAAAAAATATGTAACAGATGTACAGACCCTTGAAAATGAGATAAAACCCACTAAGGACTCAGTTAACATTGCTTGCTTGCGATTTATGAAGTCAGACTACTGTATTCCCCAGTGACCTGTGGCCTTGTAAATGATTCCTTGGTATTTCCTATTCTTCGAATTAAAGATTAACTTTCAAGCTTGGTTAGGCTTCTGTGGAAACATTTAAATATGAGACATATGCAGTTTTGATATTTTACATATTTCCTTTCCACTTTCTCTAGCAGAGATTTATAGGGATTAAGACAGATGGATATCTTTGGCTGTAGCTAGCCTGATTTTCCCGAGTTATCTTCCTGACATAGCCTTGATATTATATTGGAATACCCTTTTTTCAGCTACTTTGAAGGTATGAAACTTGTTCTGAATCACAATACTTTCTGACAAGAAAAAAGATTTAGTAAGAACCATGCAAAGAGTTAAATTTTTAATTTATTGGGGCATATATCAAAATGGATATTAAAATAGCCTTGCCTTGATCTATAATTGCTAACAGAAGAAAGGCATTACTGTGTAAGTGAGAAAAGTTGAATATTTGCATCATTTGCAAAGAGAAACTCATATCCAGAGTTACAGGAATGGTATAGCTACACACCCTACATTGAGAAATACAGTTTATTTCTTATTTCTGCCACTGACTTCTTACGTGACTAAATCAGTCACGAATGTCATGCAATTCCTCAGCAGAACTTGGAATGGCACCCATGAGCTCAGTTCCAGGCCTACCAGCATGGGCTCAGTCATAAGGTAAATAAAGCTGACCCATGTTCCTGTCTTCTTTACTCACTTTACATGCACAAGTCATGAAGTGAACTAAAAGCAAGCCTGTCACTTTAGTAAGAATCAGAACTTAGCACTCCTTGCTTTATTTCAGGACATCTGGATAAACTGAGAATTCAGAGTAAGCATTGAGTATACCATGTAAAAACAAAAGCGTGCTGAATGCCAGTTTTACAAGGCATGAACGATTGCAGAAGGAGCCTTGCTTGTGAAGCAGGCAGAGAATTGCCAATGGAATCACTTTGGCTTAATTTCTGACGGAAGAATCACTCTTTGGCAGTGTGATAAAGTGTGCTCAGAAGCAATTGGGGGCAAAAAGCAAGTTTTAAATGTGGGTGCCCTAAAATAATTTTTAAAAAGTAAATTTGTTTTTCTTTTCTTTTCATCCTGCTCTGCTAAGTCCTCCCCTGTCAAGACCCTCTCATAATTCCTTCCAGATTTATCATCCCCACCCATATAATTCCTACTTTCAAAGGTAAAGGACTATCAGAAGATGCCAAAATTGTGTTCAAAGACAGCAAAATGCATGCAAACCTGATGTAGGTTCAATGCAATAAATGAAATAAAATAACATGGAGTCTTTATATTAAAAAGAAATCTTTCCTATTAACCTCTTTCTTCTTCCTGCTGTTTTTGAATTGCATTTTTTTTTCTTGTTTATTCTGCAATTTGGGAAGATTTTCCTTGTGAAGTGCAAGCAGAATATTCAGCTTGCCTTTCTGTCAACACCTTCTCCTTGTGGGTGCTCAGAGACATCTCGATGCGAAGTCCCATTGAGAATTAAACCTTTATGACCTGGAAAAACGCATAAATGTTTCTGGCCTTTCACTGGAAGTTGCTTCTCTGGGGCACCAGGGTGCCACCCCAGACGTTGTACTGTGGGTTAGTACGTGGCACCATAGACACTGGGAAGATGTTTCAAGGGGCTGCTTGCGATGGAGTGCTGTAATTTCAGGGACTTCAGGGTGTGTGTGTAAAGTGTATCCTACCAGCGTGCTGCACTGACAGAACAGCTACAGACAGTGAGTAGAAAGAGGTCTGGCATTTTGTCTCAGAGAACAGACATGAAAGCAGCCATCTCAGAGCCGTGTTGGTGTCTGGGTAGTTCCTTTAGCCACATACTCCTTTGCCCTTTAAGCACACCCGCTCATTTAACTTCTGCATGCTACATTATTTCCCAGTGAAAAACCAGACAAGTTTTTTGTTTGCCTGCTGCTTGCTTTGCCCTAGAAGTGTCTAAGACACCCAGCCACGCACTCAGCACCCTTGCAGTCGTTATTAAAAATAATGTAGACCTTGTATAATTGTGGGCAGCTGGATAACGGATTTATGGATATGGTGCTTGAGCACCTGAGCTGCATGTGGAATTGTGAGAGGCATGCCCTTCATCATGGGCATGGCCAGGTAGGAAGAACAAACAGCTCACCACCATCTGATTTGTGTTCTGCCATACCAGCAGAAAGCTGCGCCAGACTTTCATACATCGATTTATGTCCATTAGGGATTTAATCTGAAAGCATTCTAAGACTAACAGCCAACAATTTGTTTAAAAGGGCTAGGTTAGCAAGCACATATTATATAATGTTTCTAACTAGGTTGTTATGTTTATGTGTCTGCTACATGTGTGTGTCACAGTCAGGGCAAGAATCACACCTCACAAGTAGCGTAGTATAGGATGGCTGGGTATTTTAATTGACACAGTTTTCCTCATAAAATGGGCTTAATGAAAAGCGGTTAACTTGGACCCCTAAGTTTTAGGGGCTGTCCCTCAAGAAAGATGTGTCTCCTGTGTGTCCTTTGTTACATCTGCCATCTTCATACAGATATCTCAGAGACACTAGGAATTTATGTATAAGCAACTGAATTGGGCTCCCTCAATCTCAGCTAAATAGGATCTCTCTCAGAGGTTTTTTTAAAGGCACCTTCATTTCTCCACTGATTACATGTAGGGAGCTTAGGCACACATTTTTGTTTAGAATGGCTCATTAGGTGCCCAAAATTTCGATGCACACTAGGCACCTCAGTGAGGGTGACTTGCTTCGATTATAAAACAAGCGAGGCAGAAGTTTATTTGCTGTCTATGGAAACATTTTTTTTTTTCATACATTATACATTTCCATACTTTCTCACAAAATAAACTTAAATGCCAAGCAGTTGCCAGACCACCATGCACTTGATAGTGGATTATTTTCAGCCTTTTAAAAAGTGAGGCGTGTGCCACATGGATTCAGCAGGATTTGAGCATCGCGTTGCCCCAGCTGCCAGGGAGCTCCCTGGATTTGGGGGGCCCTCGAGATGGCAGTGTTGCTCAGCCTTTACGCTGCTGCCAGCCCCCCCAGCACACCCGCTGTGTTTCCCAGAGAGTAAGACCGTAGATTGTTCCGCTGAATATAAAACTGACAACCCTGTTATTTTAAACTCGAAAGTGACAGGCTGTTATTTTAATGAGGTCTGCCAGTGCCAAGGTTAACCAAAGCTTTATTTTCCCTACAAAACATTAAGGGTGCGGTTCTAAAAAGGGGGCTGTGAAATTTTATGGTTATTGATACTTTCTCAGGGCAGAGAAGTTCTGAGAATTTCATCCAGGTCTTCTTGCTCAACAAATGCTTTTTGGTTTTCCACCTTTTTTTTTTTTTTNAACTGCCTGCTCATGATTCATGTTTCTGAATCTGCAGAAAAGCAGATGACAGCTCTTCTAATCAAGAACTAATGCAGAATCCCAGTTATAAAGAACAATTGGGTGCTTCGGTAATTATAAAATAAAACAAAGGAGCCAGGCAACTTTCCAAAGCAAGACTTTTCTCATCAGAGTATTTTAAAGTAAAATGAAAGGGTTTTTTGCTGTCATTGTCTCTGACAGCTATCACCTCTTTGACAAGAAAAAAGTTAAGACCTTTAATAACAATAAAGAATGGCTGTTAACCTTACCAAATTCTCAAAATATCACATATATAAGTTCAGAGAGTTAGGGTGCATTCAGCTTCCACACTAATACTCCTAGACTTATGTACCTACATTCACATCACAGTCCCCAGAAACCCAACACTGACTCACTTAAGTTTCTAGTACCATTTGAGACACCTGCAGTGACCTGGGCAAGCCTCCTATAATTTGTGATTTATATGTGACCGCCCAGGGTGCTGTCTTGGATGACCTGGTTGAATTGTGTTTCACTGAGCTTTGACCTGAAACAGGCATTTTAAAACAATCCAGGTCGCCTACTGCATGCTTTTTCAGGAAAATAATTTACGGGTCTGCATGAGGGCTGACATGATCTTGCAGAAGGCTCCTTGCCACCTGTGGCCCAGAAATGCTGGTGTCACGCTGTGTGCTCGCTGGCTCCAGGGGCAGGGGCCATTGCCCGTGTAGGGGACAGTCCCTGCTCAGAGCTGACAGCCTTGTGCTCCAAAAGAATACAAGTAAAGCAGGCATGTGCCTTTGGCATTGCTGCCTTTCTGTGTCCTAGCCCTCACCTGGAGATCCTACCTTCAGCAGTCTCCACAGCCCTGCAGAGAGTGTAACGTTGTCTCAAATAATCAAATGGACCCTTCTTTTTTAATAAAAACACTGACATTTTTGCTTACAGGCAGGTAGAGCCTGACACAAAACTCCTCCCGCATTCAACATTCATTTTGGCTGAGGAGACACGAAGGGCAGAAGTCTGGCCAATGGTGGAGCAACCTGGGCTAATGTCCTTTCCATAAATGTGTCCATTTAAACTCTACACTTTGATCCCCAGTAAATAAAAACACTGCTTTCGGAAAGTAGAAGGTACTGGAAACATCAGTGCCCTGAAATGGAAATCTATAGGACCTGAAGCAGCTTTCCCCTTCCATGCAACACCTAGGAGCAGCGCTAAAAAGCTGGTCTATAAATCTGATTCAAGCAAATCCAAAGCACTCGGAGGAATCAGCTGTTTATTGCAGATAAGTATAAAAGTAGCAACAGAAATATGCTGGAATCTTAAAGATAAAATGCCAGAGGCTTTTCTGTGGCAAGGCTAAGCCTTTAAGCACTGATTCTTTCTGAACAGCCCTTCGTCTCTCCGAGCAAAAATGTTAATAGCTAATGTAAACAATTACTAATAGAGTATTTCAAGCTTACGCAGACTTTCATTTGTCCTGGAAATGTTCATCTGGTACCTGTAGTGAAGTGGCTGTTTCTTCTCTTAAAACTCAAGGGTTTAAAAGGAACTGCATGTGTTAGAGCAGACAAATAGCTCAAGCCTCCCAAGAGCTGTGAGAAGTGTACGATTTCAAAGGGCAGCAAGAGCTGGGATATGTTCTTCCATAACACAGCCAGGATAATTGTACTTCATACTTGAAGTGGCCTTACATTTCACTTCACTTCTTCTAGCAGTTACTTCTTGACATAGCTCCTTTGCTTTCCAGACTGAAGAAGTTCTCAGTGGACTCAACGACTCAAAGCCAAACTTTTCAGACCCTCTTATCTCAGGGGATCACCAGGTCCCACAGACTCAGCCTGAGAGGGAGATGCTGCAGAGAGCAAGGCATTAGAGCTGGTAGAGTGCTCTTCTCCACATCATAATCTGGATTAATAATGTCCCCATTATTAATGTTTTATGGGGACACCCCAAAATTGCAGCCTTACCATGCAAACTTCTGCTTGTTCTAACATCATGATTTATTCCATCCAAAATTAATCCTCTGTTAGGCGATTTCCCTTCCCTAACACCTCTGGCTGCCAGTCATTCTCTTCTGGAACTGGAGCTTCGTTTCAGTGGCTTGGATATTTTCCATCTGGATTATTTTAAACCAAATATATACAAATCTGCAGTATTACAAGTGGTGAATACATAGAGTCAGGAAAAAATTAAAAGTCCGCATAGAGGCTTTGTGACATTGCATGTGCTCACTGTAGTGATGTGAAGTTTTGTATTCTTTTTTTTGCCAAATTTTCTTTCCAGACTCTCCGAGGAAGATGCCACAATTTCATTTTCAGAGTTGTTTCAGAGATGAGAGAGTTATCAACAAATTGGTGTTAAATCACATGCAAGTATAAATTGTTAAAACATCTAAGTTCTAAGTGAAAATCAGAAAATATTTAGAATGAAAAAGGTAATGTTTTCAGAGACACAAAGTTATGCAAAAAGATATTTCTGGCAGGGCAAGTAGGCTCAGCAAGGAAAGTGCTTATCAGGAAAACAATCGGAGTCAGAGAGAGCCTTGTAGTGTCAATCTGCTATGTCAATGTACTAATGGCTTTCAATGCCTTCCCACTGAGCAGGGGAGCTGAGGTGGAGTTGCACTCTCTTGTCCTGTCACTAGAGGGTTAAGTACCCCAATTGTTGGATCCTCACAGAACAACTGCACACAGCTTCCTCAGGGCTGCCAGGGACTCAGCCAGATGCAGACAGGAGATGTAGAGGTTGGGTATGGGTCCAGCTACTGCTGGTGTTCAAAGAATCAGTCAAAAAGAGGGAAGAAACTTAAGTCCAGATTGAAGTATAGCAAAGTAATGAGGTGTTCTCATAAGATTTTATCCTAAAGCAGCAAAAATCTAATGAGACTAATCGATTCCCTGTTTTCTGCCATGGCTTGGTGGAAAGTCATGAATTTAGATATTCTTTCAAGACTGGTGCTCAATCTAATCCTAGATCAGGAAATGGACCCCTTCTTTGGTTGTCTTTGAAGCAGATATATATATCTGGAATCCTCAGCCTGAGCCCTGTGACTTGGTGAGCAGTATGAATTCAAGGTGCACAGCTCACCTCTGCCATAAATTCAATACTCTGCAAAACCATTTGTGAAATCTAATCGGGACAATTTAAAGAGCAAACACCAATGGATAAGAATGAGCACAGTTTCCAGCACTTGAGGCATACTGTGTGAATTTGAATGAGGTGTCTGTCCCAAAGAGTTTTTCTTCCAAGTAGAAAAATGAAGAGAAGAAAGGAATACCCCATATAGATGAAAAATAATCATATGTCAAGCAAATTACTTGAAATCAGAGAGTCACTGGATAAGCAAAGCATTACCCCTGCAACTCCAGTACCTTCCTTACAATGAAAGCTCTATTTTCCCTGCTTTAGATAGAAAGCCTCCCCATTTTTCCAAACACTTCTACCTAACAGTAGTGATAATATAGCACAATTCAAGCTATATTTAAATCAAGCAGGTAAACACAGCATGCGACTAGGCTTGGTGTTATAGCTTGAGTATTTGTTGTGGCTCTTGGGCAGACTTTGTAGCTTGCCATCCATCTCCCTGCCACCACAAGCATGCTGCTGGCATCTGGGAACTCTATGTCACCACACTGCTGAGGGGGACACACCACTTTCTGGATACTGCCAAGGGAAGGGGCCTGAGTCAGGAAGCTGTGTATGTAAACTCGATTTTGTCTTTTTTTTTGTTTGGTCTTTTTGTCTTTTTATTTTTTTCGCTCTTTTTGTTTTTGTTGATTTTTTGGTTTTTTTTTTCACAACAGGTACCAACCTTCTTTCTGTGCTTGCACCTTCCCCTTCCCTTTAGTGCTAATGCAATAGCACAGAGGCTGTAGGGGGAGGACAGGCTGCGTGGCTCTGCGGGGACAAGGATGCTGTCACTGGGATATTTCCAAATACAAATGGAAAATGGGAATGCATCTGTTCTGCATCTTCTGCTGTGGGCTATGAGGGCAGGGTGGGTGGTAAAAGGAAAGCTACAGGACCCGAAGCAATCAATTTGCAATGGATAGCTACTGAGTCACTTCACAAAGAACAGTAAAATATTCTTGTCTCATTCTTCCCTCAAAGCCCAGGCAATCCCGCCTGCTCTTCACAGCTGTCTCTGAGAACAAACAGGTTCAGCTGAGCTGCAGAGCTGCCTATAGCTGGCAGGCAGCCTCCTGCCAGTTACCCCTCTTGATGGAAGCAAGTAGCTGGACAGAAGATCGATGCTTGCTCCTCGCACACAGGCAGCTTAAAAGCAGCCCAGCCCCTGTGCCAGCCCCCTCACGATGGAGGCAGCTGTGCACTGGTTATTTATCTGGCTTTTTTTCAAAGTGCCTCCCCCACCTTAGCCTGCTGATGCTTTTCAGCCACACCAGGCATTTAGTGATCACAGGTTGTGTTCCCACAGTCAGGAGCCTATCATAAAAATAACGACATTATAAAAGCAACAAGTGTTGCAGTTTATTTGCCTCCAAAATCTAGAAGCTTTGAAATTCATGTTTGGGGGATTTAGTAATAGTCACAAAATCTGGAAAATTTGATTTGTTTTACCATAAGAGTGAAGACTTCAGATTTTAAGAAAAGCAGTTTCACAGGACAGGGAGTGAAAAATCTAGAAAATTTGCAATTTTGTCTATAAAAAGTAAATCCAGAGTTCTTCACAGTGTAGAAAAAACTCAAAATGGAAAAGAGAATATACAGCCTCACAAAGGGTAGTGTCATAAAGGAGCTAAAGGTAATAATAGAAACATTCACATTTTCTTTCTATTTTAGTTATTTTCCAGTCAGGAGCTCTTCAGCAGACAGAAGAGATTACCCTCACTGACTCAAAGCTACCATTGATACTGAATGCATAAAATATAGGCCACTGCCTGAAGAATATTTTCAAGATCCCATAAGGATCCTGAGCTTCACAAACTCCTTCATTCCTTATCCTCTTAATTGGAGTATTTCAAGAATATAATTTGAAAAGCTGGGATTTAGTGACTTGGAGTAGAAAAGGATCAGGAAGGTAGTGGCACAATGTGGAAGGATCCTAGTTACCCCCTGTAGGTGTTAATACAAGTATGTGAGGAAAGACCAAACCCTGCCATCTCTGAATTACCTGTGAGAGTAGAGGCACAAGCTTGACAGAAAAGAAATATGATTTTTGGCAAGGGAGAGGGAAAATTTCCCTTCTAAAATATTTTCCTCCAAAGGGCTCAGAGCAGTTTGAGAAGTTAAACTATAAGGAAAAATTATGAGGACTAACCTCAAGTAAAAACGCACTTAATTGTTTTAACCATCAAATCATTCAGTGGAGGGGATTACGTTATAATTTATAACATATTTTTGAGTCACTGCAAATTTATTTCAGTACTTCCTTGAAAATTCCCTGACAGTAATTTATGCAGGCCAAAGTCATATTCTGTCAAACGTGTCTCAGGCTATCATATATCATCTGTCCATCAAAGCCAATAACAGTAGACACAGGGAATTTGAAAAAAAAAAAAGAGAAAAGGAAAAAAAAATAATAGAGGAACAGAAATTTTTTATAATGAATAAGATAACACTTGGGATAAAAAAGAAAAAAAAACCCAGATGAAAATGGGTTTCAGACAGACTGTTCCACTGCTATTCACTGCTCTTACATCTATGCATACAAGAACAGCAGTTCCTAGAGGGGACCTGGTGTTTGTGGAGGAAAGGGAGCAAATGTACAATTGCTCTCAAATGTACAAATGCTCAGAGAGGAGTGGCTTGAAAAAAATTAAAATCCCTGTGGAAAGAAACAGCCCAGCACCAGTTTTTCTTTATTTAATTGCTATGTACAATGGAATAAAGAACATGAAGCAAATGTGGTGTTCAGGGAAAAAAAAAAAGGAAAATTATACTTATTAGCATGCCTTTTATTCTGCACTGTTAACATCTTGCTGTTGTGTAAAAAGATTGCCACAAGGAAGAACAAGAAGTAGGAGAAGTACAGAATTCTAATTGAGTTTTCCATCCTAATCAAAATACTGTGATGATTGCTCATTCATTTGGCATTCCTGGTCTCCCTGAGTCAGCACTCTGAATGCCAGCATCCTCCTGTGATATTTCTGAGCAAGAGCCTGACCTATGGGTCATTTGCCAGCAGAGCAAACAGTTGTTGACTACCCTGCCCTAAATATCAAGCAAGCAGTTGCATTCTCCCTGGCTCACATCTTGAGCCACAAATGGGCACATATGAGGAGGACAAGTTATTCAGTAGCTATGAGAAGGGGTGATGAGGTTCAAATTTTTTTTGTCACAGTGGTAATAAGTTGCATTGGAATATAATGAAAAATTCATTACTTCTTATTTTACTGAGTTATTCTTTTTCCTTTTCCTTTTTCTATTTTATCTCTAACTCATTTTCTTCTGCCTTTGTGCAGAGCAGAATCTCCTTATTCTGCTGTCTCGGTTGGCTCTGTCTGTCCTTCATGGCTGGGGTATACTGAGGTTGGGGTCTGGTAACCAGCTCCCAGGTTTATGATAGCTCCAGCTCTGGTCTGAGAACACCTGAGGGGAAACATGAGTGAACCCTTGCAGGCATGTAGAGATGGGAGGTGGCTTAAGAGACTCTTCCTTGGCACCCCACGCTATGAGCCTGCCAGTGTGAGCATAGCTAAAGGGCAGGAGATTTGTTGGGTCAAAGCATGTAGGGCTGTGCAATGTAGACATGGGCTTTTGTTGGGCTATTTTCCCAAGCATATCCATTTCTCAGGACCGGAAAATCATTCCATTTGTGTACATAGACACATACTCCCCTATGCTCAACTGTTACTGCATGCCAAGGTCATCTAAATCAGATACTACAGGAAAAACTGTAATTCCCATCCAGTCTTTATACCCTGATTCCCTTTTCCAGAAATCAGGAATTACAAAAGTTTTGGAAGGTGTGTACTTGAGTCTTGACGGTCTGGGGTTAGCCCAGTCTGAGCACCCAGAGCAGCTGGATGCTGCCATTTAGCCTTTGCCTCTGAAGGCTATATGAAGTAACTCACTTTTAGGTATGTCAAGTGAGCATGCAAGAGGTTAAAGCATATTAAAAAAAGTTTCAAGAAACTTTCCCTAGAAACTGAAGTTGCCTGTAGTCACAGAGCAGAAGCACTTCTTTGGAGCAGCTATAAATCCTTTGAGTACCCTAATAAATACACTGCACATTCATTGGAACAATGTGCCCCATGGATTTAAACTGCATCTTATCACTTTTTCCTGAAAATAATTATCACACCTATTAAAGGCTATATTTGGAATTTTTACCCTTATACATATATCTGCTTTTCTCTCTCTAGACAGATATTCTGCCATGAAGGATGTGTGCATTTGCAGCCTGATTTTCTCCCCAAAGAACAGAAATAACCCTATGACTATACACTGGGGCACTGCTTACAGTTAAATCAAGGTGCCCTTGAATATGGCTGGAAGCTACAGGCACTGAAAGTCCTACTTTTAAACTCTTCCAGGAACAACACAAACCTTAGTGCACAAAAGACATTTTCTAAGTGTCTCTTTTCATATCAATCCATTGGATGATCATGCTGTAATCATGAAAATGTAGTCATATAAGAATTTCAGAGCAGTGTAATCTTGGTGGTATTTCTGTCAACTGCTTTTCCAAAACACTATGTTGGTCACAGTTGCTACTTTGGAATGACTTTGAGAAACATCTTCACTGCAAAATAAAGCCAAATGAAAGCTCCATACTTTAATATTTTTTAAAGACTTGACAAGATAGATTCAAGTGATGCTGCCTAGGTTGGATTCAGATGCTTGGGACAATTTGTAGATGATTTAACTTTCCTTCTGAATCAGACAACAGGCAGGTATCAGTGCTAGGATCTTTATTTTTCTCTGAAATTCAAAAGGAATTCAGCAGGTAGAAAACATTTTTTTAAATCCCAGAAAAAACCAGATTGAACAACCTCCCACAAGGATAGCAGAGATTTATGAAAAATCCACAGAGTATTCTTACCACAAAGAGAAACAAGATATTATAATAATGGGGAGGTAGCAAACAATGCACAGGGACAGCTCAAGTGAGCCCAAAAGGCAAACTGTAAATAAGTTCAATTACAGAAAGGAAGACACGCCTGATAACTCTGGGAATAGAACTAAAAATTCCTTTTGATGTATGTACAATGGATACATGTAATCCTGTACAATGAAGAACAAACTTATTTTGTGCAGACTAAATTCACAGCATGCTGAAATCATTCCTCCTTGCATTAATTTGACTCCAAACACCAAGAGCTGGTCTTGCTTGAATGTGATGGGTGGTAGCTTGCAGTACAGCTCAGACCAATGTTATTTTCATCACAAACAGAATTTTCCCAATACAATACTGGGAGCACATAGCTCTGGTTGTAGTCCTTAGGGACAACAAGCTAAGATATTTTCTCTCAGTAGACAGATAATTTCTAGGTGTTTACCTTAGCAAAGAAAAAGTACTATTCAAAAAGTAGTAATCCATACTTGGGGACTAAAGCACCCTAGAAAATCCAAGAGCTATTTCCTCATAACATGTAAAATACAATGCATACTAACATCCTGCAGACGTGTGGATGAGATGCTTCACATAGAAAAGTAGTGATACTGTGAAAGCCACAAATACTCAGGTTTGCTGGAGGCTTGCAGTACAGTAGTCACAAAATGATCTGTGTATTCACTTGTAAAAAGAAAACTTGTTTATGAACAGCAAAGCCATATGAAAGCATAGCTCCTCTACCAGCAGTAAATATGAAGTGTATTTTGAGCTGATAAGGAAATACATCAAATATAAATTACCTATGATTTTCTGTATTTAAAATTTCAAAAATGACAGCAAATGTAAGGCATATTCCCCCTTCCTCCCGCCCTGAGAAGTCAAAACAAAAGTACTAATGTCTTTCTAATGAACCACTGTTTTGTTTATCCAGGATCCAAATAACAGCACACACAGCCTGAGAATCAGCATAACCCACTGTGTTGCAAGAAACTTAAATCAAAACTGATATTAAATCAATGTCCTGATGATTTGCTTCCCCAGAGCACTCTCACTCCCACAACAGGAAGGCTGCTGAAACTTAAAGTAGTAGTGCATCATAATACTCATTTAGATTAGCTTTATTTGAGCCAGGAACAGATTTTAGCCAGTATTAAGTGCTTAATTCTCACTGAGTCTTTGTTTTTGGGGGGCATGCACATTATCCCCAGACCATCTACTCTCCACGGGATGTAGGTTACATCAATGAATACACCAATCTCACATGTCTTAGGCAGGAATGCTGTTGAACGTGGTGCTTTGTATGGTCTGCTAAGGGAGCTGGCATGCTAAGTTCCAGGAAGACTGAGCAGAATTGCTCACCCAAGTCCTTTTATTGAACCTGAGCATAGTCCAGCACAAAATAATATCAAATTTTCAAGCACACTCTAATTTATATTTCTCCTATATTTGAAAAATTATAAATGTAAGTATGTTAGTATAAGCATACATTTTTAAACCTAGAATCAATAATACTAACCAGTAGACTCTGAAGATAGATCTGTGTTACTTCCCAAAAATAGGAAAAGGCACAAGCATGGGACCTCAGGTGGTTCATGGTGCTAAATTGTTAACATGTTCCCTGGAACTGTGCTCAATCACTCCAAGCTCTTTCTCCATCACAATGTCCTGCCATGGCTTGGTGGAGAGCTCATTCCAGAGATGGCTCCCAGCAGGCAACGCACATGAGACTGCATATTTATGATACCCTATGCTCTGTACAGCTCTCTAATGCTCTCCTGGCAGGCTTTGCCTTCTCTTGCACAAGCATATATCTTTCCTGCCATGTTCAAGGGCACAATGACACACATGCTCAGTTCAGTGCTGCCACACGGATGGACCACAGCACAGCTCTCACATTATTTCAGATTGTTTGAACTGCAAACACAAACACACACAAACAGTATTTTCTAAGAGTACAGCAACACAATGTGGGAAACACAGGAGGTCCAGGACCAAGAGGTGTGGTCTGTGGGTGCAAGCAGTTTGCTTTGTGGAAGTGAGTCCTCATCAGTGTGAACAAGGCACAGTTTGCATTGCATAGCCTCAAAATGCCAGGATCGTATCCTGTTTCTATTTAGTGGTGTCAATGTACCCTTATAGGCAGGCCAGGCTGATATTTGCAATACCTATGGAAACTCCTTTGCCTAACTTGGTGGATGTGGTCCAGTTGCCCAAATGTTGCCATTACTGTTGGAGATGCCCCAGAGAATGCTACTTGGATTTCAGCTGTTGTTTCAGAAGGGTGCATGACTGCTATCATGCTGAAGCACTGCTGTGACACATACCTTGTGCCACATGTGACAATCCCATGCAGATGTCTCTGATGATCTACATAATTTCAAATGGCAGTAGGTACCATATGTAAGCAAATGCATTGAGCTCTCACAGTGAAAATGTTAGGTGCATTCTAAATGCTAAAATATCCAATACCTATGTATCTAATGCTTGTCTGACACTGATGAACAGCATCTGGGAAATGTTTCTTTGCCAGTAACTCAGAAGAGATTGTCTGCAGGCTGGGTACAGACTACAGATGGACACAATTAGGAGAGCTGGAACTATGAAATTCACAGAGAATTGGAAATTGTAAATGGTAAAAAAATCATGCTTACTTACGGCAAACTGGGATGAAAACTTAATTGCTGGTATATTTTAAATTGGAAAAGCTAGTGGTAGGAAAAAATACCCCTGTGAACTGAATGTATTTATCATTTTTGTTTGTGCTTTGGGGTACACACTTAGACCACAAGAAATTCAAAACTGTGACTTCACGCTCTGAACACCTACTGAATCTTCATTGTGACTCACCCAAAACCTAAGAAAACGAATGGAAATTTTTATATTGACCTCACTGAACTTAATATTAGGCTCTAGGTTTCCTTTTCTATGTACAGTTTGATTTGTGAACATTATGCCCAGGTTTGTTTTAAGAGGGTGTCTGAGTTAATGTGCTATGTCCACATTTGCATGCTTTGGATGAATGAGCAGAGGCTTCCTGCAAAATCACTGCAACAGTCAGTGCTCAGGCCTGCTGAAAAACAAGGCCATTTGCTGAAAAAGCTGAGTATAGTGTTATTAGCCTAATTGTGGGCTCTAGTAAAGGAATGTGGAGTCTTGTATTAACACATGTTCTGCACCTCCTGTTTACCTGGAACAAGAATTTGTTAGTTTGCTCACTGATTCCAAACTCCATTAACATCGCTCCAGAAAAGACAGTCCAACCTAAAATGAGTTCAAATATATAGGCAAATAAAAAGATGCTCGCTATATCCTAACATGGGTATAGTTTCATTGTCTTCAATGGAAGTGCTCTTCCAAGCACCACGAGAACCACAGAAGTTACAGGCAGACATGAAAGAGACCACACATCTGGTGTCACTGCCATAAAACAGCAGGCTGTACTTATTACAGAATGCCATTTATAGTTCAAAGCTCCTCATGGAGGTTTAAATGCTTTAAATACTTATGATTGATGCCATAATGGCAGAGTCAATAATATCTAAATGACCTCATCTTAGTGTTCCTCAAAACTGAAGGCATTCCAAAATGACAGGTACCATAAAGCTACAATTTGTCAAAACTGGACAATATAATCTTTATGCTGCATTTCTGTATCTTTTCTGCCCATCATTAGTTCTAATAGAATAGACAACATTGATGATGCATTCACAATTTAGTACCATATTTCATCTGCCTTCCAAGCCCAAACAAATAAGAAACTTCATAGGCAAATTTTACTATCCTTTAATTACAACACTGAAACAATTTGTGTTCTGCTGATAAACAGCAAAAGAAACCAGGATTTGTCTCTCTTGCTGTACTGTATTTGTCCATACTACATGTAAAAGGGGTGATAGTAAAGTGTGTGGAATCTGCTCCTAAGGATTGTCCAAGTGCTCAAGCTTTCAGTTCTTACATCAAGAGCAAACCAAGCTGTTGGCGCAGAGACCAATGACTAAAGAACAGTTGTAAACTGAAATGAGGGTAAGTCACCTCAAAGACATGCTAACTAACTGGGAGGGATGGGAGATTTCTAATCACTGAACTTCACAGCCAGGCTCATTCACACTCCCACACTTTATCCCAAGATATTTCAACGCATTTCCTTCACACTACCGAGTTCATCAAGGAGGATGTTCTTATATTAGGATAGACGACAGCTGATGGATAAGCCCCTTTCTAGGAAGATGGGAGGTTGCAGTCTCATCAGCTAGGGAAAGGAATTAAACCCAGACTTTCCATGTGCCTGTAAATGCTGTCATAATGAGCTCTGTCATGCGTGATGCCCATCTTGGAAGACAACCTCTGCTCAGTCGTTCAAGGTGATGGTATGGTGAACATAAATATATATATATGATCCAGGTTATATGTGGAGGTGCTTCCTGGTACTGATGGGTAAAACACCAAAGCTGTCAAGGAAGTCAAGATCTAAAATAAAATGTGCCTTAAGCAGTGACTGGTTATTTCTAGCTAGTGGCTTCCAGAAATTTTCAGCCAGCAAATCACTGCTACATTTTACTTTCACATGGGTAATTTTTCTTCCTTAGAAACACATTACTCAAAAAATTCTAAATGGAATCATTTTATATGTTTCCAAGACCAAGCTTGCAGATTGTTGGTTTAAGTTCTGGAAGTTGTGTTGCATCTCACAATGAGGCAAAAATCTGTCATCAGATATGACACAAGTAGTGCTAATGCCTGGCTTAAAGATTTGGATTCAGCTCTGGGCTCACTGAGTGTGTCCATTCTTTTTGCATCTAGCCCTAAAAGATCTGATTCAAAATTCACCGACAGCAGTGGGAAGACTGCTATTGGCACTGGGCCACGTCCTAATGAACAGATAGATACACATAGTCCCAAAACTGTCATTCAAGTTTGTATCACTGGTGTTTCTATTGCGCAGTACGGATGAGCTAAATTACAAAAAGGACAAACATTTACTTTTTGAAAATGAAGACTTTAATACCTCATTGTTTGAGAAGAAAAGGAAGAATATAAATTGAGAGAGAGAGGACATAACCTCAGTAAAAGAGGAGTTTCAGCCAAGAGTCAGATAAGGGAAGTGATTTGCTTTTAAAATCTCTAAAAAGCATTGGAGCAAAGCTTAATCCTTGGACACTATGCATATATTAACCTCTATAAAGACTTTGATCAAATCCTTAAATGTCATCAGCCCCCTTTCTGTTTCTTCCAGGCCATATAACATCACACACATCACGAGAATTGACCTTTATTGTTTGCAGGCATGCCCAAGGGTATTTACACCATCCGCACACAGCCCAGAGACACCAGTCTCTGTTCCTTACAGGATCTAAATAACTCACAGTGCATGGAAAGCAGAATTGCATACCCATACAATCATTTAGATTAGAAGGAACTCATGGAGGTCATGTGGTTCACCCCTGCCACCTCCTTTTCACATCCTCGCTTGGTTCAAAGCAGGGACAACTTCAAAGATGCGTCTATCTTTAACTTAGATAAGGTTACTCAGGGCCTTGCCTACATCAGGTTTTGAGTATCTCCGAAGAGGACAGTAAGACAAACTCTCTCAACAGTCTGTTCTGATACTCAACCACCTTCACTGTGCAAAAAAAAAAAATCCTAAAATCTAATTGGATTTTCCTGTACTGCTGCTTGTGTCCACTGCCTCTTATTCTTTGGCCAAGGAGCTACAATGAGAATATGGCTCCATCTTCTTAGTAATGTTTCATGAGGTAGTTGAAGGCAGCAATAAGATTCTATCTGCTTTTACCTCTTCAGCCTGAACAGTGCTTCTCTCCTTTCCTCGTATGCCATGTCCTCCAACCCCCTGACCACCTTGCAGTTAGAAGTAGTTGGAGGTTTGTATGAGAACTCTCCTCTTTCCTATGGCAGTGAAAACAGCAATCATTGACCAAATTGCTAATTGGATAGAGAACCAATTTGGCTGGACACGTGAGAGACTTATTCTTTGTATTTGCCCTCTTTTTAGTTATAAGGAAAGGCATTATTGTGAGGACTTGTGTGTGTGTGTGTGAAGGAAGATAGATAACAAGAGACACTGAGGAATGGCTTAATTTCAAACAAAGCCAGCCTCAAACTGTGTTCCCTAACTTTTCATAAAACTAGGCTTTGAACTACATTGGTTTGAGACACAGCATTTTTTTTTTGATAACAGCAAAGGAAGTAAATCTATGATGTTCACAATCTCGCTGGCAACTGTACATAAAACATAAATATTGAAAAGATGCCATAGATATACATATAAATATCTGGTTCTAAGTATTTTTGTTGCACCAGCAAAATATATATGGGGACCAAGCATTAACGACCAGTGTAATCATCCATACATAGACATAACTTTTTCATATGCAGATTAATCTTTGAAAGCCTTAAAAATAGTATTTGGCTGTTCAGACATGTGCCCTCCCCACACCAGACAATAACATTAGAGTCAGGTGAAGAGGAAATGGTAACAAAGACAGCTAATACTTTTTTCCTGAATATTTTGTGCCTGATGTTTTTTGTGAAGAAGCAAGAGACTGAGAAAATAGCTCCTCTGCCACCTTTCATGTCAGTATGAAAAGTGATATAATCGAAGTGATAGCTAATGGCCAGAATCCTTTAAATAGCTCTGTCAGGCGTGCTTGAGCTATCTGACTGATTTTTATTTTGGCTTTTTGACTCATTTGTCCATAATGGTTTGCTTTTGCATCCAGGAGGAATGTGATGCTCAATTAGGACTCAATCATGTGGTGCACTGAGAGGAAAGTTACTTATGTGTTCAATAATTGGAGGTCTTTGACATGTGTTACCTCTGTGTGCATTTTGCTCTGCCTGCGGGGGTGCAAATGCACTTGCCCATGGGAGACGTGTCCCAGCAGTGTCTGCTGGGCAGGGGAGAGTGACAGCAGTGTCATCCACAAAGAGCAGTGAGCGAAGCGGGTTTCTTGTTCCTCTTTGTTTTAAGAGGAAACAATTTGAATGGGAACTGCCTCCCTTGCATTTCCATTTGGAAGCAGAGAAGGCATATTTTGGGGCCCCATAGGACCCACTGAAGGGTCAGGCACTTTGTAGGTAAGATGGTTTTGAGCTACACAATGGGAGGAACTTCTCCCATTTAGTTTTCCTCAGAGCCCTCAGCGTGTGGAAACCACTGGATATGCAGATATGAATTGACCTGGCCATTCATTACAAAGGTAGACACCCCCACTTCTGAAAAAAGGAATAGAATAATCAAACTTTAGAGCTTCCATTCATATCCTCTGGAGAAAATGCTTTTGGAGATTTCCAGCTGCTATTCTCTGTGGGCAGAATGGACATCACTGATAGGATGCTCTTAGACCATATACTGTTATCAAAGCACTGGCTTTGGCGTGAAACTAAGGGGATGGTTTTTTGGTTTTGCTTTTGTCAGTGACTATGTTGTTTTTGATGGACGAGTTGGGAAAGCTGCTTGTGCTAGATATTGAAATACTGCTGTGGGGAATTTGTGCTCCTTCACATGTCCAGCCAATTGGGTTCTGTATCCTGGTAGCAACAGATTCATTGACCTGATGTAGGCAAGGCCCTGAGCAACTTAATCTGAGTTGAAGATAGACCCGTCTTTGAAGTTGTCCCTGCTTTGAACCAAGCAAGGATGTGAAGAGGAGGTGGCGGGGGTGAGCCAGATGACTTCCATGAGTTCCTTCTAATCTAAATGATTGTATGGGTATGCAATTCTGCTTTCCATGCACTGTGAGTTATTTAGATCCTGTAAGGAACAGAGACTGGTGTCTCTGGGCTGTGTGCGGATGGTGTAAATATCCTTGGGCATGCCTGCAAACAATAAAGGTCAATTCTTATGATGTGTGTGATGTTATATGGCCTGGAAGAAACAGAAAGGGGGCTGATGACATTTAAGGATTTGATCAAAGTCTTTATAGAGGTTAATATATGCATAGTGTCCAAGGATTAAGCTTTGCTCAGATGACTTTTAGAGTTTTGCGCACTTTTCACTTACCATGAGGCAAAAGTTTGAAAGAATCTATTTGTTGATTGCTGATGGTCCTTACATTGACCCTTTTAAATACTAAACCAATTCCAAGTCTTCAGAAATACAGGTGGGCTGCAAGTACCAGCTGATACAAGCACAGACGTTTACACAAATAATACCAAAACCATTTATATCTATCTGAAAAAGCATACCTTTGAGGACAAGAGCTCCAAACTAAACTTCCCAATCTAAAAGAAGAATTACTTAGTGCTCAATCAGAATCTCAAACAGTGAATCAAAGCACTTAGTGTCTGAAATGTAAAATAGTCTCCTTTTTTTCTGTGGAGAAGGAAATTGGATGGGATGGGTACCAGGACCAGATGGGAAGGATATAGTTCCATTATATCCTTTTAGAGGAAAGACCACACTCTCCATGTGGGAAACCTAAAATGGCCACACAAAAATTAAAGGAATAGCTATTACTTGATATTGCTTTCTAAAACTGGATGCAAGCATACTTACTATGGAGTGAAAATGCAGGGAATGAAAAGTGTATCTAAGAAACATTTTGACCATTTTTTCTGACAAAATTCTGAAAGGATTCTGAGGAAAAGGAGGTCCAGTACACAAATTTACGGTGCCAAAAAGCTAACTAACCATTAAAGACTATGTAGCCATGGTGATGATAAAAAATATGGTATGGAAGGAGTGTGCAGGGTTTATATGCTCCTGGACTTATACCATGCTTAAATCTTCTTTGACACAGGAATGATAATAACACCATAATAATCATCATCTTGTCTTTTGTAACTCTAGAAATTAAATTTGAAAAGAAATAATAAAAAAAAAATTAACTTATTCTCTATGTTTTAACTCCATATATGAATGAAATAAATTTCATGTGTGTCAGCAATGTCTTTTGGAAACTTCTACCACCCCGGTGCTTTACAGACATGAAAAGTTGACAATTTTCTATTGTCTGTGTAAGCTGCTTCTTGGAGGCCTTGGAAGAGTGAAGAGAATGAGTGGCAGCATTTCTTACAGGGATTGGAGAGAGTTCTCTGAGCAGTGTTATCGTGTCTGTGGGCTTCTAACTAGACAAGACAAGGTGTTAGTGCTTTAGTGACAATTGAGGTATTTAGGGGATGAGAGCAAGCCACAGCCCATGCATTTAGAAACACTGGCATTCAGGCCAAAACAAATGCACTTTAATATCTGCCATATCCTTTATTAATCAGTAGGATGAGACTATCCTTGTTAGAAGGGTTCACAGTTTGTTGCTATTTCATTTTTGGTTAGAAGGGCAAGGGAAAATTCTTTTGTTGCAAAGCTTATATGAAAATCCTGTTGCAAATGACTCCATCCTAAAGGAACTGAAGCTGTGGGGGAGTTGGTGGGCAGAGGTAGCTCAGCAGGGCGGTGGTTGTGGCCAGCAGATTGTACAGCAAACACAGCTGGTGACAGCAGTTATAAAAAATAAATCCAGCTCAAAACTGCAATATTTATTCTTCTGTGATGTATCTGAGATTATCTGTCTGTGTAAGAAGAGTGTTAGCACAAGAAGGGGGTAAAGAACTGGAAAAAATTATCTCTGGTAGAAGAAATCCATGTGTCCATGCAGAAACCTTGATGCCATGGGTCCTGAAGAGCAGCTCAGGCAGAAGCCTTCAGATACACTCCTTTCTCTGCATGGGGTGGTTGGACCACAGCTAGAATGGAGTCCTCCTGCCTCTCCTGAAACATGCTGCCAGCCTGCCTGGGATGGAGTAACTTTGCTCTGTTTACCTGTGCATGTTACCAGCGAGATGGATCTTCACATATTGCCTGGTGTTTTTCACAACATTAAGCACTGTGCTTGGTTCTGATGAAAAATCCTCAAAATGAAGAGCACAAAGCCTCTCTCAGGTTCACAATTATAAAGATTTGCAGACCACTCCCTTTCTCTTTTTTGTCAGCCGATGTAAAATTTATATTAAAAAATTTAAAAATTACTGCTGGGACCACCCAAATGATGTTTGGGTTTGTCAACATCAAACGTGTGATAAGTGTCAATGGTTGCCATCACTACCTCAAACTGTTTCAGTACAGAGCTTACTTTCTACTTGCAGGAAAAAATTCTTAATTACACTCCTTTAGCCCTCATATTCTTTTTAGAAGACAGAGTTTTGATGACCTTCTCTTCTTGCAAGGCTGCTATATAAACCTCGAGTCTTCATTCATATTTAGCTGAAGGGATTTTCATCTAGTACTGTGCAACAAATCAAAAACCTGCAGCAACCTGAGGATATTTTATAGTCAATCTAGCAAGACTCTGCAGTTTTCATAGGGAGTAGTAATATATGACCTAGACAAGACCCAGACAAGGGCTTGTGAGAAAGACGGTGCAGCTTTAAAATGATTGCTTTGGATGTAGGAAAGAAATATGGATAATCACTACCATCCCCTGACCCAGGGTAGTCTTCTGAGAAATAAGTATACAGCCAGAGACAGAAAACATCTGGGAGTTGGCAGCTTTTCCAGCTGGGTCATACCACTTGAAGCTGAGATTTAGGCTGATGTATATATAAATAAAACTTTTGAACATTGCCCTGAGTGGAGATGAGGGGATGACTTGTTCTCCCTCCTGGGACAAGGGATTTCAAGCCGTGCCAGAAGAGAAGTGTCTGGAGACAGTGTTTACTTTTAAGGCTCCAAATAACCAAAACGGTTTCAAAAGTAAAGCCCTTAAAAATCAGAAGGTTTTGCATGGTTCCGAGTATGCTGTACCTATGAGAAATTTACCTCACTTCCCAAAGGTTCTCTGTTCTCTGTTTTAGATTTCGTACAGAGGAAAGCTGACTCCATGGCGTCTGTGTGACATACATGCTACTGATAGCCAAAATAAGCTGTGAGATACAGTGCAACCACCCTGCAGAGCTGTATGTTTTGCATGTACATCCCTTCTGAGGCTAATGGTTGAATGGAAAGTGGGTCCTGGGCTTGGAGTTGGGGTGTGAGGGAGAGTAATCTTCATCAAGATACTAATCTCTCTTCTGTTACTTAGTACAGATATCCAGAAATCATAGAATCACAGAGTGGTTTGGGTTGGAAAGGACCTTAAAGACCATCTAGTTCCAAACCCCCTGCCATGGGCAGGGACACCTTTCAGTAGACCAAGTTGCCCAAAGCCCCATCCAACCTGGCCCTGGACACTTCTGGGGATGGGACATCCACAGCTTCTCTGGGCAACCTCTTCCAGTGTCTCATCACCCTTACAGTGAAGAATTTCTTCTTAACATCTAACCTGCATTTCTCCTCTTTTAATTTAAAACTGTTCCTCCCTTGTCCTATCAAAATCTGCCCATGTAAAAAATTGCTCTCCCTCTTTTTCTAAAATAAGAAATAATTCAAGACCTGCTTAAAAAGAGGCATAGTTGCCCCAGAAGAGCTTTTACAGGCATCTGGATGAGAACCGGTGTGGCTGTTTCCAGTGTAGCATTACAAAGTGTCACACTTCAGAAGGTGAGTGAGAGCCGGACTGGTTGAAGTACATAGCTCAGCCAAGTCAGGTGTGTCTCAAAGGCCACCCTAAAATCC
Source organism: Pachycephala philippinensis (assembly GCA_013397055.1). NCBI lineage: Eukaryota > Metazoa > Chordata > Aves > Passeriformes > Pachycephala > Pachycephala philippinensis. The sequence goes on from VWZT01013495.1 coordinate 153,935, forward strand.
ACGCTGTGGAAGGTGGAGCCTCCTAAACCTAGCCAGCTAGAAATGTGGGCACAGTGGGTATGTACCTCGCTCTGCAAGGCAGTGGTTGAACCATTGTTAATACATTTATAATCGTTGTTAGTATATATTATATACTGAGGTGCGTAGTTCCTATGGCGGGATGGAATTCTTTTTCAAGCAGAAACAGTGGACTCAAACGTATATTTCTCCCCTCAGAAGGCAATTTGGCTACCGCCATGGTTTAATCCCAGCTGGCAACTAAGTACCATGCAGCTGTTTGCTCACTTCCCCTCTTCCCTCCTCCTGGTGGGATGGGAGAGAAAATTGGAAAAAGGTAAAGCCCATGGTTTGAGAGAAGAACAGTTTAATATGTGTATAATAATAATAATTTAAAAAATGCTGATGATGAAAAGAAAAGGAAAGAGAGAAATAAAACTCAAGAGAAACAAGTGATGTACAGTACAATTGTGCACCACCCACTGACCTATGCCCAGCTCATCCCCAAGCAGTGATCAGCCCCTTCCAGCCAACTCCCCCCAGTTTATACACTGAACATGATGTTCTGTGGTACAGAATAGCCCTTTGGCCACATCAGGTCACCTGTCAAAGCACTTTCACCACTCACACAAATTTTAAATCATATTTCTAAGCTTCTTTGGCTTTTCCTCTTTCTTTTTCTTTTCTTTTCTTTATTTTTTTTTTTTTTTGACTCATCACTGGGATCCAGCCTCTTGAAAATTTGGTGTTTCTGTGACAAAATTTACAAGTACCTGAGTCCCCTATTGGAATCAGCCCATGGAGATCACTGAGCAAATGACTTTTTCAAATAGCCTCTGATTTCCCTGCACTTAGTTGGTATTCCTATATGCCCACAACACTGCAGGCGCTTTGTATAAAATTAGGTCATAAATAAACCCTGAAAAACATCTCTTTAACAGTGACATCATAAAGTTCTGTGGTTATTGCTTCTCAGTGGTTTCAAAATCAAATTTGCTTTCTATATAAATAAAATGCTGTGAGATTTTTAGCTAATTAGCAGCCCTCCCTTGAAACATTAAAGTCAAGCACATTATTTCTAACTTGGGGATTATTTCCTGCTCTGAATGAATTGCATTACAGGCACAAAAAAGAAACAACTGAGCTAGCTCAAAACGGAACTGGGGGAGTCGGTGCCTGCACAAAGAATGTGGATGAAACTTTCCATATCTGTCCCATTGGCTCCAGCTGGTGCAATGAGCTATCTAATGGAGTACCCCCATGAGCAAGGCTGCTGAAGACAATTAGTTGTCTGCAGATGTGTTACACATCACCTGAGACAACTTGGGTGAACTGCAAAGTTCAGGTGAGATGCTGATCAAATATTAAATCAGCATCAAAACTGAACGAGTGTGATCATGCTCTGGGAGGTGGCAGGTGGCCATTTGGGTGTGATATAAGACCTTAAGAATCTCCTGCATGCCCAGCTTGCAATTATAGCCCCAAATAATATATCCATCTTTGCCTGTAAAGGCAAACACAACCTCTCCACCTCAATAAAACTTGCCATGTACCTCGTCAACTCAAGACTGGATTATTGTAATGTACTCTATTTAGAGTGAAACATGGAACTCACCTGAAAAATGGAGTAAGCATGGAAGATAACCATGGCCTCACTGCTTACTAAGCTGAATGCTATGCCAAGAATGCATTGCACATTGCTTTGGGGTTTGCTGTACTAACATATTAGCAGTGAACCTTTTGTCAAGATCTATTCCAAATTTTATCCATTCTGCTGGATGGAATATTCTTTCTTTTCTGAATTAACAGCCCTGGATTTGTTGATGTTACAGAAAGACAGAACACAGTCTTAACTTCTTGAAAAAGAACTTTCCCTCATTGTCCTGGATTTTTATAGACATGAAAAATGACCAGAAAATGACAGAGGGAGAATATGCTTCTTTCTAAAAAGATCTCAAGAGTTTGGCCCTGATGCAAGTGGCAGAAACTCCCTGCATCTGTTTTACACAGAGCAGGGTTTCCCACAGCCTGTGTGTTACATACCCTGAGGAGTGCCAGGTATGTGGGCAAAGTATTCTGAGGGTAATACTGGGATAGCAGATGATAAGATGGAGTTGGAAAAGTATGCTGGATTGGGAGATCAAAGGTAGTTTGACTTTGTGCCCCAACTGCTGGCTTTGGGGAATGGTTCCTGATATCCTTCAAGCTATGTCCATGTCTTGGAGGATATTTATTGGTGTGGGCCAAAATTGTGATGGGAATGAATAAGCCACATAAGCAGTGTGAGCAGTCCTTGGTGAAGCCCTTGATCAAACCCAGCCTATTTTTATTCAGTGATCTAAGTAGACCCATCAGTTCCATATTCAGACAAAGACAGAAATCCTTAGTTACACCTCATGATTGCATGTGTGATGGCTAACCTTTTTTGCAACAGCAGCTGGAAATTTCTACCTTGCCTTTTCCTGCTATCTCATCAGTTCTCTTAAGCCTTTCCTTTGTAAAGTAGTCTCACATGATTTAGGTCTGGCAGGTAGTCATTGTTCCCAGATACACGACCTTGTATCTGGCTCTGTCAAAACATGTTTTATCTAAACAGACTGAAATCATATGTTATTTAGATCACTCTCTTGGGCTGTCCTATTCTATAAAATACTTATCATGGAACCAGTCTGTGCTACCTGCAAAGCTCATACTGAATTTTACCAACATAAACATTGAATGCTGCAAGATCTATAACTGGTTTTCACAAGAGTTCCACAGGAACACATGGTTGCATAGAGGGACACAGTTGTGTGGAAACATGGTGATTCCCTCTATTTGCTGAGATCAGTAAGCCAGCTAATCAGTCCAGAAACTTCTTTTTGAAATTAAAGGAAGTGCTTACACATCTCGAAAAATCTGTCTCCATTCTTAATGTTTTTAATATGTTTTCTCTATGTTTTGTAAAGGAAGATTTTAAAGAAGGATGATGTGTGTTTTCATTTAAAATAACAGGGATGCATTACTAAGATAGATTACAGAACTGATCTTTGTGGAAAACAAGAGCAGGCAGAGATGTTCTGAGTTGTCATCTGCAAACTGTTGCCTTCACAGCATTGTTCTCAGGTCTGGGGTTTTTTTTGGTTTGGGTTTTTTTCTCTTANACTGTTTGTTCTCAGGTTTGGGGTTTTTTTTGGTTTGGGTTTTTTTTTTTTTTTTTTTTTTTTTTTTGAAAGAGAGTTGTACAAGATTTTTGCATTTTCTGCAAGGCTGTCCTTGAACCATAAGTTCTATATAGGGATTCTGACTATGTAAGCAGCTCTATGCTTAAAAGAAATAGTGTCAAACTGTTGCTGTACTTCTTTTTCTGAAGTAATTCCTAGTAGCACTATAATTTCTAGTATATACTTTAATGTCAAATCACTCTCTGTCAATAACCCTTTTGAGTTGCTTAATTTTATATGCTTAATATTGTAATTTTAGTTTCTTTTCCACGTCAGTGTTATTTTGATTTACATAATTGAGGTAGCTTTTCAGAAATAATTTCATTTTATTTCTTATTTTAGCAGTCAAAGCTCTTAGTTGTCTACCTTACCTTGGGAGAAAATCTTTTTGTACTTTCACAAGCTCAAAGTACGTTTACTTTTCTCACTCATTATTTGATGACCTATTGCATGCTCTTCAGTCCTTTTGTATAACTGGGCTAAATCTGATTTTTCAAAATCACCAGGTATCTGTCCCTCTGCAATTTTATTTTTCTAGTGAATCCTACACTGTTCACGCTAGAGAGATCATTTCTGCACTCCCCCCATTTCATCTGTGGACTAAGATCTCTGTTTACTGCCTTCGTCTAGAGATGGTTGTTTTGTTGGGGTTTTTTACTTGCTTCTTTGTTTTTTGTTTTTTTTTAAGGAAAAGAAACACAGGACAGAGAAAGAATCACTGAGTCATGAGGGATGGAGAAAAACTCTTTACCACTACTACATTCTGGGGCCTAGCCTGGTAGTTTTTTCTTCAGCAAGTTAAGAGCACCAGGAACATCCCTGGAGACACTGGAGACTGATTGTCCATACAGATAAACTGTGAAATCAGTCATGGGAACAGTTTTAGCATGGGTCAGCTCTCCAGACCAATTTTCTGGCATGGTTTGGGAATTACTGTAGGCCAGGCACCATGATCAAAACCAGTTCTCCTGAGGCCACCAAGCTTGGTGAGATTTAACACCATGGTTGTTCCAAGTTCTCAGCTCATTACATTTCTACTGGGCTCTTCCTGATCCAGGAACCCTGTGATCCCATCTCAGACTATGGAAAGAGCCAGCCTGTTGGTGATGTCCATACCATGGGCAAGGTACCTAAGTTAATTTGCAAATCACACATCAAGCTGGACACTCAAAACCAGGCCCTGGACAATATCTATTTGGGTACAGAAGTGCTGTCTAACACACAGCAGCATGAAGTATGATCCTCTTGGAGAGACAAAAGCTATAAATGAGAAAGAATTGACACAGAAACCCCTGTCCTATTTGGAGAGGAATGAATGGGGAAGGGGCACAGCTACATCATGGCAGTCAAAGACCCTTGAGAGCACCCCAACCAGGCTCGTTATAGCTCCGGGGGCTGGAAGGCAGAGACATGTCAATTGAACAGATTAGTCCTGTGGAGAGGCAAGTCAAGAGCTGCAGAATGGTGCTAAAATATCTTTATTGCCTCCACGACATGAGCTGGCAGCTTTCCATGCTGTGGCATGGTGAGTGGCAGGGACACATCAGCTCACCCAGAGCTGGCTTCTGACTCTTTAGGCTTTTTTTTTGTTGCTGCAGAGCACAGAGCTGACCTGTAACACATTTTTGCTTGTAAAGTTCAAAATGGGAGGGAAAAGTGTGGCGATATCTCCCTGAGGGATCAGAAACCATTAAAGATTTTGCATAAGGAGAGGAGAAAGAAAAAGACCTCAAAGGGGTGGCAACTTGCCAATAGGTTAGTCATAGACAGTAATAACAAGTGGACCCAGAGGGATAAAACAGCAGCCACAGGATGAAGTCTTGTCACAGAAAGACTCTGCTTTCCTCAGATGAAACCTCAGGGTTGTGCCCCTCTCCTACACTGTTCAGGCCTATTTTCATTTCAATAAAGTATCATGGAAGTGTACTGGAAATTAGCCAGTCTCATTCTTCCCAGCTCTCCCTGTTTTACAGTTCAAAGCGCTGTGCAAATTCCTGAGGCACACAACTCTCCTGCTTGTTGTGTTTTGCTCCCTGGCAGTTACAAGCCTCTTGATTAGCTGGTGGCCACAGGCTCCCCCAGCAACCATTTGGGAACATTGACCCTGAAGGATGATGCCTGCTTGCCCCCAGAAACTAGGGTCATCCTGGTGTGCCGAGGCAAAAGCTCCTGATGCAGTTTTTATGAATGACTGCGAATTCTGAGACTGGAGCTGGGAGCCTGCGAATGCAGCATGTTGTGGCTGAACACTGACAATGAGATGATGCACAGCTTTGGCCTTAAGTGAGATTTATAGCTACGGCTGTTCATGATGCAAAGAATCTGTCACTGTCAAAAGAAAGAGAGAAAACAGGTTCTGTCCATTTTAAACAGTTAATTGCAGAGGTTGTTCTCAGTTGAACAGAGGTACAGGCACGGGATGTTAAAAAAATTTCTTTCCTGGTTGCTCAAAACTTCTCTGTTTAGACTGTGAACTTTTCAGTCTGCAAGTCTGAAAAACTCAGCTATATGAACATATGTTGTTCCTATATGATACAAATATATTCATGCTTTTATCACGTGAAAACATTCAGATAAAGACATCCCACATGCTCCCAATGCCTTGGATTTAAACTAATATCTTTCCTAAAAATAATGCTCCAGCCTAGCTGTGATGCATTGCCAATGAACAGCTTGTATAAATCCCTCAATAGTGATCTCACAGAAAAATATTTCCGTTTTTATTGATATAGGTAGACATCAACTTAATTCTATAGGAGGGGACACATTAAATATGCTCTTTCTTTGGAAAAAAAAGTCCAAGAGATAACAGACCTTTTGACTTGTAATAAATGCAATTTACTCATACTAGTTCACTTTTTGCTCAACTGAAGTGTAATTTCCTGGGCAAATTCCTCAATTTTTAGACAATGATTTTGAACAAAAATGTATTTGAGCCAGTTTGAATGTAAATGTTTTGTGTGTGAGAAAATGTGCATGTGTGGTAAAATGAAGTACAGTTGGATTTAATCTTAGTACTTTTAGTAATCTTAGCCCTTTTACCCTGACACATCACTTATGCCAATCAGGAAATCTAGATAAAGTTCTACTAACACAGAAATACCAGCATTGCTTTTCTTCCACGACAGGTAGCACAGAAAATACATGTTTTTGTTTAAAATATGATTTGCACCATTTTCCTTTTGCACAAATCAGCTAAGGTCCATAAGTGAGAAACATCTCGGATTTTATTTTAACCAGATTAACAATCCATGACAAAGTTACTGCCATGTAACAGCGAAAGAAATCAACCAAATTCTGCGTCAGCCTGCTGCTCATACACAGAGAGCTCCCTGTGCAAACATACTCCAGTAAGTGAAGTGTGAAAAGCTCACTATTCACAGTGTGAAATCCAGAAGCACCATGGGCTGGCAGCTGAGAAGCCTTGTTCTTCAGAAAAACAATAACAGGAAAATGTTGTTGAATTTCTTGAGGTGTGTGGTGAATAACAGCACATAGTGCTTCTTTTCTTGGGGGAATATGACTGGATTCAGAGTTGTCTTGCCCCAGCAGAGAGATAATTGCTATAATTCATTAGAGAGGCTCATTTCAATTTTTCATTACTGGAGCAAAACTTTATAAACTGTGTTGAATGGAATGGGAACTTTTATTTCCTGAGGCTGCATATGTAATAATTTTAATTCAAATAACCAGTTTAACCAGCCTATGCTGGTCATTACATCTCCTGTCTTCCTGTCATTTTGTAGTTTAATTTCTCCATCAACTCATGACTAGTTTTACATGTTCTTTCAGTTTCTCTGTCTTGAGGCATACAGCAAAGCAAACGCATTGGTGCTGGTTGATTTGCACAGTTTCTACAGTCTTGTTTTCAGAATAGCCCAGCCAACATCTAACATCGATCTTACATTATTTATGTTTCAGCTGTGCAAAGAGAATACTTTCACACTGGGAATGACTTTAAACTATGTCCTATTTTAAGACAAACCTATTTATTTTCCTCATGCCCCTGCCACATTTGCTGATCAAAGCCACTTACATCTAAACAAGTTTTGTTTCTTACAGATGCTTTGCCTGTCTTATTTTATTCTACAGTACAGCTGCTCGTGAAGCTGAATTTATAACTCAGCTACTGTATGCATGACTTCATCCTGTGATGGAAAAGGCAAAGGGTTAGAACTCCACTGTAAGTTCAAGAGGAAAGCAAATCTGTGTCAAAAGAGTTACCAAAAAAAACCTCAACCCCACCAAAAAACCCCCCGAAGGAGCCTACAGGTTAAATCCTTAAAATCCAGGAGAACTTTACCATTCTGACTACAACTTCTTTAAGAATTGGCTTACAATATGCAAGCAGACAATCTGAAAGCTTTTATTCAAACAGCAGAAAGAGAGAAGAACCAGCAAGGTGCAAAGTAATACAGCAATCAGTGGACTGCTCTCAGAGCAATCCTGCAACTGGTCTCTAAACAGCAGTGACATTCTCCAGGACCCTTCTCTAGACTATGCAGACCTACAGATGTGTTCCAGCTTCTGCAGTGCTATGCACCAAAGCAATGAGATATACCCAGAGATGATTAATTTTTAAAGCTGCACTTTAAAGAACCACCCCAAAACCAGAGTACTTCATGTTTCTGAAACTTTGAAATCTGTAAAATACAGCTGCAATTCTACTTCAACCTCAGATAGCAGACTAAGTCAGAAGCTTGCTTTACTTCATTTATTTGTTTATTTTTTTCTAGTCCTGACCAAACCCAGATAAACAGGAAACAAAAAAAGAATTGTTTGCCTTACTCATATCCCCTGCGTGTTTTTCAAAGGAAGTGTGGTTTGATAGCCAAGGGTTGGGGTGGTTGAGATCTGAATTGATTTCTGACTCAAGTTCTTGGTGCCAAAGCTGTACGTTTGTACAACTCCTTGCTAATAGACCCTTCTTGTCAGGAATCCTAAAAAGAATTGTATCCATAAAAATTAATAAGAAAAAACAGCATGATTTTTTTCAATGCACAAAATGGTTTAATTCAATGAGGTGTGGGAGAAAAGATAGAATCACTTTTTATTTTATCTGAAGTGGATTACCCATCCTCCTCTTCTGCTCTTATGCTTCTTGGGTTCAATTATTTTCAGAAGGTATAACTTGCCTCACATCATCTCACAGATGGCTTCCAACCCTTTAAGAAAAGTACTATGCAAGCCAAATCTCTGTGGTGTTTACACTTCCTTTCAAGGTGGTTTTAGCAATTTTATCTCATTTATATTCCTACTTAGGAAAACCTGGCAAACTATCAAAATAAAAATGTGCAGATGAGTGCTCTTCATGGAAACTAGATGGATGCTTAGTACCTTCCCAAGCCAGGCTAACCCTGGGTTTTCTGATTAGCTTGTTGATATTGAAATTCATCTGATGCCTGTGGATCCTTTCAGGACTAGTACCTCTTCTGACAAAGAACAAAGTTATCTCAAGCTGTCTTGTACTATGCACCCCAAAGACTAAAAGATGGTGACTGTGTTGGTGAAAAACACCTCTTGGCTTTTCTTCTATATTGATTAGCCTACACAAGGCTCACGATTTTGGCCTCCCTCCCGAGAATTTGCAGTGCAGGGTAATAGCTTGCTGTCCTGGTAGCAGCCAGCATAACGTGCCCCACGCTTAAAACCACGGGATATCTTTACCAGGCTGCAGTGCTTATGCTGCCATCCCTTATGATACGGACCAGCAGCTGCAGGGCACTAAGCACCCTCTTGAGCTGCCCATACTGTCATGGCCTTTCACACCTGAAGCCTACAGGCAAATTAAATGTATAAGGAAAAAGTAAAAAATTTACTGCTTGCCCTCTTTGTCTGCTGGGAATAGAAGGAGAGAAGAACACATTTTGTGTTTCCCAGAAAAGGTCTCAAGATTTTAATATTCCCTGAACCTGTACCTAAGCATACAGCCAATTCCCAGAACTGAAATTCCTGGCCATCTTGAGCCTCTCTGCCTGCATGTTCACACATGGGGAACCAGGCTTCTCCCTACTGTTCCCCTCCTCTCTCCAGTGCACCCTTGGTGGAAAATGCAGCACCTTTCTCTGTTGTCATAGCCCATGAAACAAGTTTTGATCCCCACACTGGCCCATGAAAATCATATTGCTTTTCTCCTTCACAAATCACCCCCCAGGCATAGACAGGTACTGTAAAAGAAAGTAAATGTAGGTTCCTTCAGGTTATAAATGATAGCACATGAAAGACAACTAGGAAAATTTGATTTTCTTTTACTGGGCTCATCCCTGGAAGGCTTAGTAGAGAAGAAAAATAGCTGTGACTAAGTAAATATGATAGTAGTCATATAAGGGATGGAGCAAACCATATGGAATATTAGAACCTTATTTAAATAAACATACTTTCTGAACCAGAATAATATTTAAATATTATGAATAAAAATTTAAAACACTTCTTGCTGTGCCTCATCACCTCATTTTTCTTTGTAATTCCTTTATACCAACATATTATGACTACAATTTCTATCTGACCGACCCTTGCCCTATCAACCTCCATCTAAACATCAATCTGACTTTTAATAGCTGCCTAGTCCATAGTTTGGAGTCTTTGCTCTGTCTGGTTTCTGATAAAAGGCAAAGCTTGATTAACTTATCCTGATAAGTTACTATGGCAACTTCCACCAGTGCAGCAAGAATGGAGCATTCACAGGTATGTTCTTATCATTGCTTTTTTCCCCCAACTATGCAATTTAATCCATTAAAATTAAACGGTGAATTGTGCAAATGAAGCCTGAGCCTTGGAGTCCTTGCTGGAAATTAGTCGTTAGTCTGGATTACAGCACGAGTATTACTTTCTTTGTTAGAAAACACTTCAGCAAGACAACTGCTAGAGGAGTAAGGTCTCAAAATCAGATAACATTGCATTTAGAAGTGCAATAAATCCTAAAGAGAACCTTAATGTTAGTCCTGTTATTTGTCACTACTAATAGTGGAAAAAGACAAAATATTCCCAGCTGGTTTAGGGAATGGCTTCCTGGACAAGTGCAAAACAAATTTGGAGGTTCTAAGCATCAGACATTCTAGTGCTTCAAATGGGGAAAAAAATATTTAGGTGTGTGTCTAAACTCAGCTGTGGTGATCACTGTGCAGCATCTGAGGCCTTCCTGAAAGCCTGATAACTTCACTCGCATTTGTTGGAGAGCTTCCAGAGTGTGTGTGAGCCCTTCTTTGGATGCAAAGTTCAGCAACTTGCTTGTGTCCTTAGGATCCACTGAGAACCTCTAGAGTATGGCTCATATCCTGCAGTGAGAGTCTGGCCTTGGCCACCCTGGTTGAGGAGGCCAGAGTTAAATTTTGGGGTGGTTATGAGACACAGAAATATCTTGCTCAGATCTTCCTTTTTACAATGATGCCCTTCTAATCTCTGTTTTCTCTCTGATGAAGCGAATGGCTGAGAGCAGAGAGAGTGTTGTAGCATGGGAATGAGTGGCCTTGAAGTGATTATGGTGCCTTTGCCATGGGGACACATTAAGGAACAAATGACATTGAAGAATATGTCCCTATATATCACTAACTATTTTCTAGATTTCTGAAAGTGTGTTTGCCAGCCATATTATTTCACATTTTAGCACAGAAATAAATCAACATTACAACCTGTGGAAAATAAGATTTCTTAAAAGTACTTCTACAACTAGCTTGAGAATTCCAGGGGTTTTGTCCCAGAACATTACCAAGTCAATTTTCAGCTAGTCACATTCCCAAGTGAGCTGCACATTTTACAGGCAGTACTTTTTCTCCAATCCATCTTTCCCTATATGTCTATATCTGGCTGATTTCATGATAAAAGAGATTTTTAAGGAACCTGGTTTTGCCACATTGATTTTTACCAAGCAAGGGGTGACTTGATAAAAGTATGATGAATCTAGGCCTCTCTCTGCAGGCAGGAGAGTTGAGTTATCCATTTTCCATCCAACAATGAAGGCCTTTATCTAGGAGAATTTAAGTTGGACTGAGAATAAGAGTCTGGATGGGATTGAGAAAGGAGCTGTCCTCTTTTCTTTCCCAAGTATGTAAGCATTATAACCTGGGAGACATGGGTTGCAGACAAAAACAGTCATGGTTTTCCAGTCCCATCACTACATGTGAAAGTGCTCTATACCTGACAAGGAGAAGGATATCTTCAGTCTCTGGGAGTCTTGCACCCTGGACAGTATTCCACCTCTACTGCTGTGCACTTGGAGGTGTAATCTGAATTCCCTGAGCATAAGTGACAAGGGGAAGACTATGTCAACTTTCTCCTCTTTCTCTTGTGAGGTAAACAGGTTATAATCCAGATGTTGTTAACTTGGGTATTATGAATATCACACTTTACAGGAACAGCTGATTTGTTTTTCTGGATCACTCCATTCCCATAGTGCAAACGAATGGTTAGAAAAAACATATAGAGGCAATGAGCAATGACTGGGAATCCTGCATCTTCTACTTCAGAAGAAGAGGTCTAAAAGATAGAGCTCATTAAGGTGCTCAAGACGGAAACATAGTTTTAATATGTGTTTAATGCCAAGCACAGTGTGACCCCTTGTTGCCATACCAAACCAAGCAGAGATACCATCAAGACGTATGATAGTAATTTCGTAGTCTATGCAGACCATGGGCTCCATGAAGAAGAATCTATGAATGAAACTCCTCTCACATGATGTCAGCGTTCCTGTCTGAGCTTCAGACTCTTCTTCTGCAGACACTGGTGAGAAGCAGGAACTGAAGAGTGCAAGTGCTACTTAATCCAACAAAGATTTTTAAAGTAGCTCAGATCAACTGTGCCCTGAAAGTGCCTATTTCTCTCAGCTGACACCAAAGGATACATTATCTGGCTGGTTCTAGGGTTAGATACCTCCATTTGGTCAACCGGATTTCCTCTGAATGAGGGAATAAGAGTTGAAATTATTTTTATTTACAAATTATTTCTAATATTATAAATGTTCCCTGATGTTTTAAGCCCATTAACATTCATTGCAAGATCACAGAAAAGGAAGTTTCTCACAGGTTCATTTATTATGCAGTGATTTTTTTCCTCTAAATGACTGATACTTTTTTCAGCAGAAGAAATACATTACTCAAATTCCTGTTATTTCTCCATAAATATCACACTTTAATATAGGAGCACTGTAGGTATGTGATATTAAAAACAGAATGCACTTTAAGCAATTAGCTTTTTACTTTACTTGCTCTAGCAGTTACTTAGGTAACACAGTTATTATTATGTACTGGATATTTTTATGGCCTTGAATGTTTCAGGAGAAAAACAACTTTCATTCTGGTCTGTTTTCATTTGGGTTCCTATATGGTATTTATTCTGTCCAAATACATAACAGAAAAGGAAAATTCTCAGCACTTTAAAGCAAAGGCAGTTATCCTAGGGACTGTTAAGAGCTGGCTGTGTATCAGCAGCATGGTTTGCTCCTGTACAAATGAGTAGTTATGTCAGCTGTCCATCAGGATCCGGCAGTGCATTAGTCTTGCCTGAATTTAAAATCTCTCAGCGTGGGCGTTGACATGTCAGCTGGTGTCTAAGAACCCACTACAGACAGTGGAGACCTGGAGTGAGGTTCAGTTGCTGCAGACAGATATCCACTGCCTCTGGAAACCCTCCCTCTCTGCCATATGCCAGAGCAGGTGTCAAATAGATCCTGCACCTGAGACCCTCATGTGAAGTCTCTCTGAAAAGCCTGTGACCTCTTAGTCAGTGGCATCTAGAGAGTTAGTCAAGTTGCCAGCTGTCTCATTTTGGTCTAATTTAAGATCTTATGAGCCGCTCCCAGATCCCTCATTCAATACAGGTACAAATGAATTTAATGCCATGTTGGAGTCCTCTAGAGCATCCAGAAGATGGAAGGGCTTCTGTAAGGCCTTTATCACATCACTTAGCTCTTTGCAGATGCCTAGATAGTTCAGGACATGTCACTTATCATGACACTTGTGTTTCACCAAATGATTTCTGTCTGTTACTGACCCCCTTGACTAGCTCTCCACTGCTACCGTGAAAGATCAACAAACGCAGGACCACAGAGCACCTGTAGTAGACATTGAACCAGACAGAGTGAATTCCATTTCTTTTGTGCCAGAAATAACATTTGCATGACATACATTCAGTACAGAAGCAGCAAGACCCAAGAAAACCAACAAAGGCATGTACACGATGGTAATTTATGATTGCTGCCACCAGACCACAAAGCCACTGGAACATGGTGAAATTGTGAGCTTCTACTCAGTCCCCAGATGAGTACATCTGAGTCCTGAATTCTAACTAAGTCTCAGTCACTTTCACTTTGCTAGGCCTGTTTGTGGAGATGTCAGGTATTGACTGCTCAAGAGGAGTTAGATTAACAGCTCTAGCCCTCTGTAACCTAAATATCTCGTCAAGCCTAAAGTTCTTCATAGTTGACAGAGAAACATTGGCACTTCCACAGAGCTATTAATGCAATCTCTGGCAGACATCTACATTATCCTGGGAATTGCCCTCTGAAAATGCCTGTTTTCTTAACCAGCTGTGCCGGGAGTCCATACTACTCAATCCTAATCCTGTAGGTGGAGTTCTCCATTACCATGCACCTCAGTACTTGCCAGTGTCCAGAATGGGATCTGTTGAAGTGTCTTGCAGGTATTCTCCTATTTTCCATGTTGACTAAGCATTTGAAGTGGTAATATGTGAGCTACTCATTTTGCTCTAATGTGGACTCATGAGGTTGCTAGGGTCTACACCCAGACCTGGGATCCAGAAAATGCTGTTGGGTTTGCTCACAGATAAACAATCTTAGGCTTGTCCTCTGTTAATGATGGCTACAATTTGATGGGATGAATCCATGGCTTCTCCCTTCCCCAATATTATTAATCATCTTGGCTTTCCCATCAAAGAACATCTGTAACTAGCCACTCAAGATTTATTGTTTACATGCAGCTCTGCACTACACAAGCATCCTGTATTGCTATCCCAACAACCTAGATTGATACATTGATATGATTGAAGAACGGGACATAAGAGCAGGAAAAAATACAGGAAACCTTTCCTAATGTAAAATATTCGGTTTTGACTAAAGAAGGTTCGCAAAAGGGTCACCATTTGTAATGCAGATAAACCTTTTTATTGCTTGTATTTTACCTCCTCTTTAGCCACTAGTAATACACATAAAAGTCCATAAAGTGCCATTTTCTGTCTAGTACAATCAAAGAAAAACATATGAGATGTTTAGTTGGGGAAATCAGTTCCAGTCTGCTGTAACCTATTATTTTTTCTAAGTGGAGTCCAGCACTGCAATATATCCATGTGCTGCAGTCTAACAAAATAAATGAATCTGCAAAGGCTGGAGAAAACTAATTGCCAGTAAAGCATAAAACATGTTTTTCTTTGGAGAGTGAGATTCACTATTTGCAACTAATTTAGAAATTACCAAAGTTTTAATTTCTCTCTTGGCATCCAAACTTGTACACAACTAACTTCGTTGTGGAAAGACATTTTATGTTCTGTAGTCACTTGCACAAAAAAGGACCCTCCAATTCTCTAGTGGTAGATGAACAGATGATATATCACAAATCCATTTTTTATGGGAACTTAGAACTTGTTGGCTGGGCTCATCTTAACAATGCAAGAATTCATCACAGTGTAACACCTTCCAGGCAGGCAGGCAGTCGTCGCTGTTACCATCATATTACTCGGAAGCACCTAAATGAGCATGGTTTGTGCACTGCAAGTGGGGACACAAGCTCTGCCACTAATTTTTAACTATATTTTTTTCTAATACGATATCGAAACACTAAATGCAGAAGATGTATATATAGTCACCATCTTTCTTTATCATGAACAAGAACATTAAGAATTGACTTTTCCTTCTGCACAGATTCATGGACAGACACGTGAAATGAAATGTGATCCATCTTCCAGCTGAAAGAGCAGTGTGAATGTATTTCCTGCCTAGATCAATCTTCCAGAGGCTGGTAATATAAACTTTCTGTATATTGGAAAAAAACCCTAGTCTTTATTGAGCAGAAGATAAAACATCAAATGGAAGGATGTAGATTTTAATCCAGATTTACAAGGTGAAATTGCCATTGAATAGAAGTTGTGCAGCTTTCAAATTTTTGTTTGAGTCTAGCTATCCTTCTAGGTACCTGATGATACCATGACAATGAGTATGATTAGCAGTATGATAAGAACTATCTAGCAATATATTTTAGAGACCAAAATTTCCTTTGTTGCATGTATGATTCATAGAGCCTAGCTCCAAGGCCAAGAATTAGGGTTACATTTAGACATCTACAAATTGGATCTCTGAGTTAATCATCCAGATTCTATTCATCCTCAGTGGGGAGAAGGGGGTAATACAGATTCTTGTCTACTCTAAATGAGTTTCTTAAGCAAGGTATCTCCATCAATTAGCAAAGGAATGAACTGATAGCTCAGACTTTGATGGCAACACTGGAAACATGAAAAGCTAGGACAAATAAATCCCACTTCATGTTTATCTGGTTTGATAGGGCACAGATGTGCAAACTCTAGCCTTAGTATCTTGCTTTTCTTTACCCTAGAGCCAAGTTCAGCAATCACATAATTTTTCAATGTACACCAAGTGAAGACCCATGAAGGTGCCATTTCTTCATCTTACTGTTTGCAGAAAGTCTGGTGATCAGGTCTGGGTTCCATGTACAGGTTTTGTATTCCCCACCTCTCTAACAGTGATCCATAACACCATTCACACCCCTAAGACTTTCCTGGAAATGAGATGATGACTCTCAGTGGGTCTCCACATCCACCAGGTAAAGGAAGTTCAACTAGTACTAAAAAGTTCTTTTTGAAAGATGATCAAGCAGGCGTCGTGTTCCATGAGACATCACTCTTCAGGCAAGGCAGAAACTGCATGGCAATCAAGATTTGTGCGTTTTCTTTGACAACTAATTAAGGTAGAGGTCTGTGGTTCCTGTTACTGCTGGGAGATGGTCTTTCCTTGCCCATGCTAGTCAGGGTCTGAACACCAGGCAGACCCATTCCACCTGAAGACAGAGGCAACCACTGTAACAAAGTTCTGTCTTAGTAACCACCTCACGCACGTTAGGAATGCAATGCATCAGATACAGCAGCATGCACAACCATTCACCTGGGGGATGGAATAATATCACCATTTTTAAAAACAGGACTCTGTCAGGTCTCCCAGGAGGGTTCTGACAGCCACCATCATTCATCTGCCTTTGCTACCTGGAACTGGTATTAACCATGAGGTAAAAAATGATTGCACAGACTTAAACCTAGATATTGCTGTGAGACAGAAACTGAGACTAAACAAAACTTGATACTAAGCAAACATCTTTGGAGAACCAATCAAACCCTTACTCTAACACCAAATGACCCCAATAAATGTCGTAAAATATAATTATTCATTGTGCATATTGCATCCAAACAGCTCATAAGAAACAGGACTCTCTCTAAACATGCAAAACGTAAAACTGGAGGAGCTGTACATTTTATGTTTTACAGGAATCATCTGCTCATTAACATCACAAATCCAACAGCGCAGCATCTAAGGGTTTCGGGGAAGCAGCCTGTGGGGAGCCAGTGGGCTTCTAAAACACTTGTGCAAGCCTGTCATCTTCAGCCTTAAGAGCATGACCCAAAACTCCAAAGTTATGACGTATTTTACAGTCTCATTGTTTGTATCTTATCCTAGGGCTTAAGTATGAAGAAGATACTTGGAAAATTAATCTCAGAACTTTAAACCCTCTAAGATTTCAACCTTCTGGATTTTATTCTAGGGTCTCTTGAGAAAAAAAATGTTGAGGATAAACATCCTATCCCAGGAAAATTGTGCTATCATGGCATATATTTAACAGTTCTAGATTCTGGACTAAATGGATTCTAACAAAACTGAAATGAACTTTCACTTTCAAGAGTGCCTTTCAGGAGGATTCTGTGGGCAATTCACATCAGTGTCTGAATACTGTCCTGTTACTTTTAGTCTTTTATAGGTAGAATGCAAAACAGATTATATTTTTTGATGTCACATTTTCTATTTCATGTTATTTTGGAGCACTTGGAAGAAGTTGTTCACAACAGATTTGTTAGGTTAGTATTGCATTTTTTCGCTGTAACAAAAAACATAGCACAGTGGAATAAAAAAATTAAAAAGAGACTTAAAGTACATTGTAATTTTTTCCTAAAAAGGGTAGTTCAGAGTGTTTTCCTCAAGAAGAATGAGACTTTATCTACTTTTTCTTTAAGGAAATCAGAAAGGACTCTAAAAGAACATTTTCCTACAAAGTGTGACACAGTATATTCCCCTTCCCAGGGTAAAGAGCATGAAAGGTGTTCTATCTCAGACTGGGTGCATGCTCATCCACTAATCTATGCAGCCACTGTACTGTACTTGAATGCAAATCACCCACGAATGCCACGGCCAATTTCTCAGTTGCCTGTCTCCATAGTATGCATGTGCATTATGTATTATATGTTTAATAGTGCATCAGCTCCCTGGTGAAAAATCAAGAAAACTTCCATGTCCTCCTGAAAGAAAACGTGGAATTATTTTATACACGTCCAGCCAGGTCAGGCTGCAGTATGTTCTTGGGAGAAATTCCAGCTGAATTAAGACAGCACTGCTGCACGGTGATGTGGTGGATACAGAGGTGCTTGGGGCAGCTCAAACACAGGAGGCAGCATGGCTGTATCAGCATGGTGCTCTCTGTAGACTAATTAGTCCTGCTAAGAAGCTGGACTATTAAGTCCACTCTAAATGCAAATCCGTGCAGTGTTCCTGCCTTCCCCTTGGGCTGAATGAACTCTGCTGAGGAGGGTTTTTCTGTCTGGAACCAGGGACCTCTAACAGCCACAAAAACTTATGGAGCTGTAAAACATAAGGAGATTGGACAGCAAGACAGGGGCCATTTTAGGGAGAGAGCCTGGAAGGCCTGGGAACTCTTTTCCATTGCTCCAGGCACAGGGCTCAGAGCTGAATGCTACTGCAGTGTCTGCATTGCTGCGCATGCCCTTGAGGGGTTTGAGACCATTGGGGATGCTTACGCCAGTTTTTAGTTCACTGGAGGAATACACAGCTCCTTTCTGGGGATGAGGCATCATCTTTGAGGTGAGAGAAAAATGCTGGAAGGCAACAGCAGCTCTGGGCACTTGGCAAAATGATATTAGTCAAAATGCAAAATTACAGAAAGAACTACTAGTATTTTAGCCTACAAGACACACACACAAAGTAAAGATGGTGAAGATGAAACTTTAACAAATGTTTTGTCCAGCATTGTACAAAGACAAATGGGAATGAAGTGAAGAATAAGAATACCAAAGCTTACACCATGTTGCATTGTCCTCCAGATAGTCCTCTGGGAAGCAAGAGGGAAACAGATTCAGGGAACAGAAAAACAGAACAAAACAAAACAAAATAAACCACAGGTTATACCAAACAGGCAACCACAGAGAAGATAATGAGTCTTTATAAGCAGTTGATTTTAAATGAGAAAATTTAGATCATGCTCTACAGAAGCGGGGTGAGCTCAGTGGTTAAAATTATTTAACTTTTGACAGTTTTTAAATTTACTGATCTTTGGGTGTACTTGCTAGATGCCTGGACTGAGATGGTCACTTTTTGGCACTTCGTAGTAGAGGGATATAGAAAGATTTCTCTGAGCGGTTCAAATGTGTACCTTAGGATGAGATGAATTGTGCTTTAGAAATATTTGATCTCAATTCAGCTGCCCTAACCCATGCTTAGACAACTGAATGAAGGCCTTTATTTCTCTCTGTTAACAATAAAAACTACAGTCATCTGGACTCAAATCAAGATAGCTGGTTCTAGGTACCTGCACTATGGATTTCTATACTGAATCAGAAAAGTCCTCATTTTTGCTTCTGTTACAGTCAGTATAAGTTGGAATACAGTTATCTAAATGTAGGCCGAGCAAGTGAATTTAGCAGCTCTGAGATATTCCATCTTACTTCCAGCCAGGTCTCCTGTAACCTAACTTTCACCTTTGGACATCTTAAAGACCACAGGCATCTCAAAGAGCATTAGGTGACTATATTTATGTAGCCAAATTTCGCATATTGCAACCTGCAGAGAACAGCTGGGGCTCAGCTCTGTTCTCCCACTTGGATGCCTCATAGTGAACATTATCTAGACTTCAGCTGCCAGTCCAGGGGGGCATAAGCATCTCAAATTATCTTCCAGCTCAGTTAGATGACTTAAATACTCCAAGGCATTTCAGTCTTGTCTATCTACATGTGGATATTCCAGCTGAGTCTTTTATTTCCCAGTCTTTGAGAGGTGTCTGTGAAAGACAGGGTCAATTATTGTCCAAAGATGTGTGTCTCTCTCCATTGACTCCAGAAAGAGCCTGACTTTTAGGCCCAGTGCTGTGAAGACATGATTGAATTTTCTGAGCATAAGTATCTTGAATGCTTGAGCTTCTGTAGTGTATTCAAGCCAGCGCCCCTCTGCTGCTCCAGAAGTGTACTGGTCTCCTTTAGTCCTCTGCTGGTCCTACATTTCAGATAACCTAGGATGTCTCAGACGGTGCTTTTCATCCATGCCTAGCCAAGTCTCTCAAGCTCTACATAACTTCCTAAATACACCAGTTGCTTTAAAACCACATATACCACAAGTTTTGGGGGATATTTAATTTTTTCCACATTTCGTATAACTTATTTTGATCTATTTTTTATTTGTTAAGCCTTACTTGTTACAGCTATGACAATAACACAGAGAAATCACTTTCTCTCCTTTTGAAATGGCATAGCTGGATTAATCACATAAGTTCAGGCAAGGATGAAGGAGCACTTTCTCAGATGGGTTCAGTACCTGGTGATTTGAGTGTAGGCTGCTTATGAGGGCTGCTTTGTGCAACATACCTGATAAAATATGCTCAACTGAATAAAGCTTATAAATGGGGATATGAGCAGGACTAAAACAGAATTTGGTTCAGATTTGCTGCATGTTTGTATAACATTGAGATGCAGAGGAAATATTTTCTAAACTTGGTTTCTTCTGCTGTCAAAGACAGATAAAAGCAGAATGGTTTGTCACTTCTTTTGAGGTTTTTGTAACAATATGTTTGGACTCTGCAATGACAGTTTAAAGTCAAGCGGTCTGACAGTGTTGTATGAATATAAACTCCAGAAAGGACTTCTAAAAGCATTAATATAATACTGAACAGTCTTCTGAATCACAAGAAAAGTCTTGTTTCTTATATCTATAAGAATCAAAAAGGTCTTTAAGTGTTTGAAAATACCAACAAAATACTGATATTACAGTGTATTTATATTAAGTCTGCAATAGAAAATGATCAGTGTGTAGACAAGAAGACTGCTGTGCATGGGCTTCTCCTTACATCCTGTTAGCAATGCAAGGGTTAGGAGTATCTAAATGAAGCTGGTCCTCCAAGCTCTGGCTGTAGTTAATGAAGAGAGATACGTCATTCAGGGAATGATGCAGCACATGAAAGGCTGAGGTTCTAACACAGACAGGTTAAGTGGTTTTTTTGTGAGGCAGGAGTGTAGCATTTATATCCTTTTGGATAAAATTAACCAAGATGGTGTGAGATGCAGGCAATGACCTTTCCCAAGAGCTGCTAGGGGATTACAGCTCTGAAATAAGGCCGTCTGCTCTAATCCACATAAACTACCTTTCTGAGCTCCACTGAGATCAGCAGCCATCTCCGAATTGAGAGATGGTTAGTCCCAGCCCAGAACGAGACAACACATTCATCATCGCCATTTGAAGATGGATTTGATACCAACATTCACCATTAACAGACCATAAATAGTTATTATTTTAAATACCATCAGCAAGAACAGGAAATAGGAATTTGATTTGAACGTTTTTAAAATTAACAGCAGCAATACTAAAGTCCTTGTTTTTTTCCTGAAATAATGCGTGAACAAAACTAGTTAAATCATACAGAGATAAGTTCCTCTTTCAAAGTCTAGAAGTTATTAGGAGTTATAAAGAATTATCTGCATTGGCAACTTTCATTAGTTACAGCCTTTAAAGGCTGCCAGCATAGGACACATCTCTGCTTTATTCAGGATGCTGCTCAGTATTTAACAATTTAATATTTTTAAAAGAATATTAATGTGTTTAGAAGTATTCTTCTTATGTCAATATGTAATGTATCTTAAACCTCCCTTTTTCATTACAAAAACACTTGAACCATTCTTACATCATCAGTGTAATCCAAGCTGAGCTGTGCTATCAGCCCTTTCCATTTTATGCTCTTCCTCCCATTTCAGCTGTTTGGAACCTTTAGAATTCACAAAGCATGACTGAAACCTAAAGACTTTGGTGACCTTTCACTTCACCCTGGCCAATTCTAGGTTAAGATCCAGGCCTCTAGTCTGAACAATGCAGAAGGACTGGTTCTCTGAATCTAAAGTGAAAGGATAAAATTGAGATCCCATCAAATATAGATTGAATATTGCTAGTCAGATTTTTAGCCTGAGATGTTACGCTGCACTATGAATGTGCTGTGGTCGAAAGACCTGAGTCTACAATGGAGGTAAGCATCTCCTCTGCTTCTCCTTTTAGGATAACCAGGCTACACTGTTTCCAGAAGAGCAGAGAACTAACAAATGCTGCTTTTTGCTGCAGGGTAATCCCATGTCTTGACTAGAAATGCCATGTTATTTTCCTATTGAGTTGCCATAAAAATTGACAGAATAGAGTAGATAGAGTACAGCATAGATAGAAGTGATTGGAAAGACTTGGCACTGTGAAAAACTGCTCTGACCATCACATGAATTTGATGAATGACGGTGCGAAGAAGATACTCAGGTCCTCATCTGCATTGGTATACCTGGGTACTCTCTTTGACAAGACAGACCAGTGCTCTGCAAGTGTGCAGCAATAAGCTGAGGGCATGTGATACAGTCTTCTTAAAATCAGCAGCTCCTCAGTTTTGCTCATCGGTTTTACCTAGAGATGATTGCTGGGACGGTACTAATAGCTGCAGTAATTAGCCCTCTATAAATCTATAGATGTATAAATAGCAGGAACATTGAAGTCTGAAATGTGAATCCAATGATTGGTAGCAAAGAAAATAATCTTATGGTAAAGTGTTTTTTTTCAAAATGATTGAATAAGTAAAGCAATATTAATGATCACTGAAGTTTTAGCTGATTAAAGTCAATTGTTGAGATGGATGGAAATAAAGCAGTGGTAATTTTATAACTAAGTAAAGAACTGACACAAACTGATGTGCCTTTGCAAGGGTGTAAGTTAAAGAACTAGGTGATAAAAATGGCCTTAAGACATAACCTTTTTTTTAATTAAAAAAAAAAAAAAATTATTGTAGACCACTTTTGAAAGATAATTTATACTGCAAAGTACCTGCAAAGGCTTATGTGGTTTTTGGCCTCTAGGGAAGAGTTTATTCTCTTCTAACAATTCTAATACATAAAAACTGAGTCATACTGCTCTCCTGCAATGAAATTCTATACCACTTCCAATGGAGAAAAAAGCTTTACTAAATGCTGGAACAGCTGGCAAAGAAACTATGAAGAGTGATTATAAAATTATTAAATCAGGAGATTACCACCTTCTAGTATACGGCCAAGCCTTTTGTATTAATTTGAAAATGGAATGTATTCTGCCTTACCAGCCTATCCAAACTTGTGCCAGCAGCAGTTGTAGGTCGCTCCTCTGGGTTATATGGTCTAAACCGGGTGTTGAAATTTTCAGGGACAGAACGGGAAGATCTCAGGGCAGGTGCTGGTTTAGGTTGGCCACATCCTTGGAAAACCTGAAAAAGACATTCTTGGTTATACGAAAATCACAAAAAAAGGGAAGCTGGTATTTTGTAGCCTCTTTATTCTTTCTTCTGTATACTTGAAACAAGATTTGATTGATATTTTTATACTAGTGAATTGAGTGCTTCGCCTGCATTAAAACTCAGGTTAATAATTTAGCATTATTAATCACTTGGTGAAGGTATAGAAACATATAGGGACCTTAAAACCCCCTTAATTTAGGAAGGTGATTATTATGAGAAATTAACATCTGAAAGCATCTTAATTGCTGTCTTTTCAGGAAGAAAAATGTACAAAAGGATGTCCTTTGTGGCAGGACGTAGTTGATAACTGTTTTCAGTTTTGCTAAAATGTGGTATTTACTCAGAATCACAGGTCATCCATAATCCCTACCTACAGCTTTTTCTACCTTGCAATCTTTTTTGTAGTCTTAGAGAAAAGGTCAATGATGAAATAGTCTTGTAACTGGATAACTTTCTTATTCCCTACCAATCTCTCCCTAGAAGAGGGGTGAGGCACAGTGAGTGGGCAACAGTGATAATTATCTTCTGCTAGTGTGTTTGTTTTCTGGGTATAAAAAATAATGTTCAGGGTTATGAAATTTTTCATATACTTCCATTTGGAAAAAAGTTTCAGTATTGTGTAGCTGGTAGGCACTAAAGGACACAGAGGACGCTTTTGACTACTGGATATCAAGTATATTTCCCAGAGGCATTGTCACACAAGCTGCACATCCAAAAAGAGGTAGAATATCCACAGAGTTAAAATTTTCAAGTGCTCTCATGAAATAGAATCCTAGTGTTTGCCTTCATACCAACTTTTACAGTTTTAGAATGACCCTTCTGGTTTTGTGACCATTGTATTTTGGCTGTTTCAACATTTTGCCTTCATTCAAAATAATAATAATAAAAAAAATTTAGAATTTGTCATATTATACAAAACCCTAATGCCGTACACAGACTGAATGAGCTTTGTGGAGGTGAAAACTATGCAGATGCTGTGTTTTGATTGTAGGACCAAATTACTCCTTTTTGTGGGGCTATGTTGGCTTTGTGTGGCCAGGTTTTCATAGTGGGGCTGCTACAGGGGTGGCTTCTGTGAGAAGCTGCCAGAAGCTTCCCCCATGCCTGGCAGAGCCAATGCCAGCCGGCTCCAGGATGGACAAGGCAGTGCCAATCAGGAATGATGTAATGCTTCTGTGATAACATATTTAAGAAGGAAAAAAAGTCATTGTGCTGATGTAATTGTGGCCAGAGAAGAGCAGAGTGAGAACATGTGAGAGGAACACCCCTGCAGACACCAAGGTCAGTGCAGAAGGAGGGGCAGGAGGTGCTCCAGGCCCCAGAGCTGAGATTCTCCTGCAGTCTGTGGTACAGACCATGGTGGGGCAGCTGTGTCCCTGCAGCCCATGGAGGTCCATGGGGATACAGAGATCCACCTCCAGCCTGTGGAAGAGACCCACAGCAGAGCAGATGGGTGCTGGCAGGGACCTGCAGAGCCATGGAGAGAGGAGCCCATGCTGGAGAAGGTTTCCTGATAGGATTTGTGACCCTGTGGGGGACCCTCATTGGAGCAGGCAGTGCCTGAAGGACTGTACCCTGTGGAAGAGTGACCCATGTCCATGGTGCAGCTTCTGTTTCCTTCAGGGTACATTAAATTGGCTCTCAGTTAGGTTTCCTGATGTTAATTTAGAGGCCCCAAATGATCCAAAATTTGCTGAAAGAAGCTGATTCATACTAAATATATGTCCAATCATCAGGTCTGCTTTGGCTCAAAGTCCAGCAAGTCAGCTGTTGCATGGCCATTGGGATTTTTAATTTATGAGTGGAATACTGTTTGGTCTGGTTTGAGAATATCTGTTTTAAGAGTTTCAAGCCTCCCTAGTCATGAGGACTATTGGACAACGAATTAATTTAATCAACAAATAAAAATGATTTTAGCTTGTGAACCTCTAAATCTTTCATCAGGAAAGAATCTTATTTTTCCTCTGTGAAGAAAATTCAGCTAAGGTTAATATTCAAGATTTATACATGATTGTGTGGGATACTGTACAATTTAAAGGGTAAAATCTATATGCTAAGAGCATGAATTACACTTACAAAAATTTGCTTATATTTCTTCTGGCTCGAGATAAGTTATGTGCTGAAAACATAAGCGTTTATTTAGATATCTATGAAATCCCATTTACTCAATTAAGCAACCAGGTATTTGCTTACAAAGCAAGTGACAATTATCCAAAACATACAACTAGATTCTCAGGAGAAAGGCAAGTGAGGGCACTTCTCCTTAATTTTCCCAGTATGTGACTGTTAGGATACTTGTATGACCATGTGGTACAACTGCAATTCTACATAATTTATATTTCATCTTTCTTATTATGTACTGAGAAAAAACCCAACAGAGACTTTGTGGCATTTAGCTCCATACAAATAGTTGCAGCAAGTGGTTTTATACAAACTAATTTACATACAGTCAGACAATAATAGACATAGAAACTAGACAGTAATACCTACATCACAGAAAAAGAAATAACTTGTTTTTTAAATGACCTAACAGCAATGCAGTAAGGATACAATATTCAGTAACTAAATTTTGAGTGCAAAAGAGACATTTTTTAATTTGCATCCTAGTATTAAGTGACAGAACACAAAATGTAAAGCTGATAACTGATATTAACAAATGCTTCCTAAGAAGAAGCACATGAAAAACTTTCTTTACAATGCTACTCAGAGATACTGAGCAATTTCTGGAAAAATATTCAGGTGTTTCATTACATGTGCTGTGAATTGGTAGCATAAATCCACTCTCTAAAATACTGCATTTTATAAATAACTGGTACAGTCCATTTCATTTGAATTTAGAGAATGGATTCCATTTGAAATTAAGAAAGCTAAATTTAGGTGTCATCATGTATGTGTCTACATTTAAGCTAAACATCTAAGATAGTGGAGATCAAAAGCTTCCTTCTGTTTCTCTCTCATCAGCATCTACAGTAGTTTGTGATGTCCTGGAATATCCAAGATACCTCTTAAAATTGTCTTAACACGAAACCATTCCCCACTGAACTGCAGCTAAAGCTCAACTGGACCGGATCTCTACGGTCAGGGATATGAACCAAGCCATGAGAACAAGTCAACAGAGCCAGTGAAGAATTATATCTCTTGAGCTGACTAAATGGAAGTATCTCCTTTAGGACTAGGATGTAGATAATGTAGAAAAAAGAGCCCTTTCCCCAGGAGAATCTGAAGTTTTGAATTTTTGCGGAAGATACAATTTGTTCTCTGTGAAGCCTTGGGTCATACTGTTATTTAGCCATGTGCTAGCGCTCAGTGTTTCCAGTTGAGTGTCTCTATATGATTCTGCTCCATTGACTCTTCAGATATAATAGGATTGATTTTTTTACCTGAAATGCCATTATATTTTTCCTGCAGAGAGCTCTGGAAAGAACACAGATAAATGAAGAGGTTTTCTTAACATGAAACTTGTGGACTATTTTAAGAAGAACCTTGGATGTAGTTCTGTGAAGATATCCTCCTTATAAATAATGCATAGGTAGTCTGCTATGTCATGGAGCTCATTCATCCATTTAGCTGAAGTAATTGCTGAGAAGGAGCATGTATTTATAGGTTAAAATGGCACATCCATCAACTCAGATAAAAGCAGATTCAAGACTTACGAAGGGGAAACTCAGTTATGGGACAAGTGACTATATGAAAGTGGAAAAATCTGGTAATGGCAGCCAAATGACTCCTACATCAGTCAAACATACCCGTATAGGACCAGACAGTTGCAGAAAATAGTTCAGTATGGTGTGTTTTGAGCAGCAGTGGAGACATGATTATGCTGATGCAACCAGATTAGGAATTTTCTCCATTTTGAAAAAAAAAAACGATGTTATAACATCTTTTGTGCTGTTTTTTGAGTTTTCCTCCACTTGTGAATGAGCAATCTCTGCAGATATCTCCAGTAAACATTCATGTTTTTAAAACAGAGCAGATGTAGCATTTACTTTTTGACTTAGAGCAGGAATCAGAGGTGATGGTGCTGACAGCCTTATGGGAAAATTATGAAGGCTCTCAAAAACATGCTTGTTTTGGCCAAGATTGAAATGAGCATTTATATGTTATGACTCTCTGAATATGACTACCTGAATTACCTCAGGGAGAATGAGAATGAGAATAAGGTAAATGTATGCTATGACTAAGTATTGTATATGAGCTTAACCTCAGGAAACAATTTACAAAATGTAAAAATTTTTCCTGGGAAATAATCAGCATGTTGCTGAGCACTGAGTTTGGCACTATATTGTTCAAATACAAAAAAGGTGTCACTAGAGAATAACAAAGAGATTTCAATACAGAGGATAGCCTGTCTCAGATATTCTAAGGAGAAATCCAAGGTAAATCTATTGCACCCTGACTTCTGCCAGAGGCAACCTTCAGGGAACACTACTCTAGTCCGGGTAGACCCAGAATGCAAAGCCTATTCTTAAAAGGTATTGATGTCTTGGGAGGCATCTCAGGCAGCCCAGGATGATTGTTTTGCTCTCTGTGTGGTTTGGTTTGTGGAATGTACCCTGTAACAATGGCTGCAGGTGTTAGATGCAGGTATTAGATCTACGGAAACTGGTTTTGATGCTCTTCAGTCCTTGTCTTCTTTTGGAGAAGGGAAACTTTGGGTGTATTCAGAGCACATAGATTCCTCCAGCAGAAAGGCCTTGGGCCTTGGGGTCTGACTTTCTATACTATTGCTCCTTTTTGACAAGCATCTCCAGATGTCACAGCTGTCAGGAATGGGACTTTCCCTGAGGCAAAATAAGGACCTTGTGTGGCTGTCATTAAGGGACATGACCATTGTGCAGGGTGAGAAGCCAAGAGGCCTAGAGATTTGGGGTCAGACTTCCTAGAAAGCCAGTGCTGAATATAAACTGCTGAGAAATACCAAGAAAACAGAGAAAGATTGCAGCCTCAGCACGAATTGGAGGATCTTAACATAATACTAGCACATGGTTAATGTGAACTGTGCTAGAAGAGTCAACTACAATCATCACACAAACAAGAAAAGTTAATGGCCTAGGAACAGAGATGCTCCATTTTATACAGTGAGAGATGCTGGAGTGTGTCTAAGTCTGAATGTCTTTGGTTGGCAGTACAAAGATAGAAGAAGTACATGTGGTATCTCTATAATTGTCTGTCTCAATATTGATGTGCAGCCCTAGAAAGTGGAAGACAGAGGGTTTGTTTCTTCTAAGGAAATGAAAGACAAGGGGTGAACTCAAGCAATAAGCCTTGACTGACTGCACTGATTAATTGTCAAGTCATTGTCTTTTTCTTGGACTTTTGGAATAGGGCAATTTTATATAATTATTTGAAACAGGAGTGCTGGATTTTGGATTAAATAAACTCTGGGTCTTCTGCCCACAAAGAGGATGAAATAAGTGAGAGCTCCTTGAGGAAGAAACTTTTTGTTTTCATTTTTTTCACTCCTTTTAAAAGAAAAACAATATTATATAACATGGCCGAGAATTCTACTGAATAGAGCATAGAGTCTTCTCCCAGACATCAACCAGATTTTTAGGTAGGAAAGGCTGCATGTCAGTGGTGAAAAATAATCTATGTGTATGTGGGTGTTGAAGGCATAACATTATTAGTGCATCATCATTTTTCCACTCTAAAAAGGCACTGACTGACTTGTGGAAAAATACCTATGATTCCTAGTCACCACATTTTTTCAGTAGGTAGTCAGATAAAAGGTACAAAATTGTCTGAAGAATGAAAAAATAAAAAATATCATGATTTCAACACCCTGCTTGAAGTTTTCTGAGTGGCATCTCAGAATAATTGACGAGAGTGGCTTTTCTCCCACATTAGGCCTGCAATTGCATTCCATGCACCCCATTACATCTGGTGAGGTGTCTGTCATTTCCACTGAAGCTCTAAGTGGTCAGTATGTACAAGGGGGAAAAATCAGACAACAGAGGATGGATTCGAAGTCTGCTTGTATATCATCTCTACAGATCTGACCTGGCATAGAAGAGGACAGCCCTACACCCAAAGCCTTTGCCTTTTTTTTAAAGGGTAAAGCATTTCCATGTTACATGAAAAAAGATGGATATAACCTAGGAGATCAAGGAATTCACATTTCAGGAGAAAAATATACAAAGGTCCCTCAAGCACAGATGATTCTGTTATTTATGAAAATACAATAAATTTTTCTGATATAATTTCTTTTCTGTTCTGCAAGATTAAAAAAAAATATTGTCTAAGGTTTCTGTTAGAGGAAAAACTTTTGCATTGCAAACGACATTGCTATTAATCTTTACAGCAAATAAAATATTTTTGAGGGACAGGAGAAACAGCCTGCTCTGCTACAAACAAGTTGTGAGATGAGTTCATGCCAAAATGTCATTGGACTCTGGCAGGGGATGCAGCTTTCCAACTAATGGAAAAACTCTGAAAACAAAACAAGTAAAAAGGAAAACAAAATACACCTGGGCCTTGGGTGAGTTTTGAGTGAAAATATTTTTTGTTTCTTTTTTGAGGTAAGGGCTGAGTTTACTGAAGCTAGCCTTTAATTCCCAAAATATTTGAGAGAATTTGGATGTTAAACACCTTGATCACTGGTGCCAGAATAAAGTCTCATCCTGCAGGATGTAGACTGCTTTTAAAATCCAAGGAATGTCACATAGGTTGAAAGCAAAAGGCATATTGAAGGAAACTCTTAGCAACCTGCAGCACTGGGGCCATAAAAAGCATCTAATTTTGGGTTGGTAAGAAGAATATAAACCTCAGGCTCCTGCCTTTTGTTCCCATTTTTTTTCCCAGCTACAGCAGCTTCCTTCCAAGCAATGGAAAATCACTGACTTAGATGGCAGTCTGGCCAGCACCTAAGTGACTACTGGGAGTTAAATGGGAGATAGAAGCTCCTAATGCACATAACTTGGCAAACCGTTGACTTTAGAATTTCAGCCAGAGTGCACTGATGCATATTAAGGCAAAGCCATTAATTGTTGACTATTGGCTCAACAGCACCTGCTACTGCATTCGAAGGATCTTATTAACATGGGGTTCAGAGGTGGTGGTGATCTGTGTATACACATGCACATTAAAAATGGAAAGGAGGAAGCTGGTATCATTAGCTCTGTTTATCTTTGTGTCAGAATCCAGACAAAACTCTGTCAAACTGAAGTCTGGTAATCAGAGACTGGCCGATGTCGTATTTCCCTAGAGTGGCTATTAAAGGAGGTTAAATGGAACATTTTGTGTATTCACCTCAAACATGTTGTGCTTTGGTCTGACCTAGATAGATCAAAATGTATTTGGAAGTTGATATGGAGAATCACAGATGAGACACGAGTGGAAGTTACCAAGGCTACTCCGCAGCATATCGCTTAAGAGTTACCGCTGACTTTCAGCACTCTCTATTTTCCTTAAATCTCTTACAGCTATTAATTTGAAGTTCGAATAAATGGTAGCTTTCTCCCTTCCACTTCCTTTTGAAAAATTCAAGCTTGTTTAACTAGTTGAAGAATTCAAAGGCAGTCTGGTGAACTGTTGAACAAGCAAAAGCAACTTCTGGTGGTCTGGACAATCTTAAAGTCTAGACAGAAAAATTGGTGGAGATGTTTTCCCCCCACTTGTGACATTCAACAACAGAGAAGGCACGACTCACACAGTACCTTTGCTGACACCTGCATGCTGTTTTCTTGCATGTTCATGATGGCTTCAGAAATCTTGACATCAATAGGATCCATGACTGATTCAATGTTGAATGGTCCCTCTAATCTCTCCGCTACCAGAAGCATAGCATCTGTTAAAACACAAAGCAGCCATTCCCTTAAAGAAGGGATACCTTTGGGTACCTCAGGCAGACCAGCATTGCCAGCTGTAGGTGTGGATACCAAGCACTCCTGAGCAGAGTCTGCAGGGATGTGTGGCAGCAGCACCGTGAAGCCTGCAGGGCAGCTTCCCAGCTGTCAAAAATATCTTCCCCTACTGCTGCCACTGCAAAAAACCGAATAAAGACTGTAAAAGTTAGATTAATATTAGTTGCCATAGCATTATCGAGCTTGGGGTAAAATTATTTTACACAGCTTCTTGAAGCAACCAGTGCTCTGGAGTGTACTTATGTAATCTCCTTCCCAAGCAAAAGCAGGATGATAGAAAAGAATCCCTGGGGTATGTTCTTAGAGTTTGTGTGAGATGATGAAAACTTTGATATGATATATCAGGGTGTCATAATTAAAGCAGCTGTTCTTCCTGACCTTAATGATCTCATTTTCTTGCAATATGAACAGCAGATGAATATTGGATTTCTGCCATAGTATATAGGTATAAACCATGTTTGTCTTGCTACATTTTCAAAACATGGTTGTAAGTTATATGTAGAAACATATACTTTTGTATGTTTTGGATTAAAATAAAAAAGTTTGCTAATTTACATTAGAGCCCCTCTCCAAAATAATTTAATCTTTTGATGTTCATTAACAAGTAAAAAACAAGCCACTGAACAGAAATTAATGTCAGCAAAAAGGTTTTGCCATACATCAGATAGATTTGTCTATACACAGACACAAATTTATCACAATTTATGGCAATAGCCATGTGATAAACTGGATTTACAGTATACCTTTGATCATATTTGATCCTTGTCTCCTATGTTAGATTTAAAATTTTCAGCAACTAATTAGCTTTAATCAGATGACGCTTGTAACTTTAACACGATAAACAAAAATCTTCACATGCTCTCTTCTTTATAATCAGACTTAAGCTCCACAAAGTACCAAGCAGACTTCCTTCCGAAATAGACCCGTGCCTGCTTTGCTGTTGTTAGCACAGTCCCACAGCAGCTGTGTGGAGAAGGCATGGAGCTCCCCATAGATCTGACAGCAGTGCTTGCTAGCTCCACACTTGGCTGCAAACCACAGAGCTTTGTTCCAGCCTGCATGGCCATTTCTCCTTCCCCACAAAAGCACAAGTGCATGGAGGTAAGGGAAGAAGCAGCTGGTGTCTCACTCCAGCAGTTGAGACACACACTTCCACACACAGCCTTGCCTGAGGACTGCATTATGTTGTTTAAATGCTGTCAATGCATACCTAAAAATCTCACTGGAACTGAAATTGCTTGGTACCTAAACACTTTTGCAAATTTACATCTAATACTCTACAGTACTTTTAGGCTGGAAAGAGTGTAATGCCAGTTATTTGGAGTGAGGTGTATAGCACTTGTTGCTAACTGTGAAAAATGGTGAGATGATAGGAAATTGGTTTCAAGCAGAGGTGTTATTTTGCCTGCATATTATTTTAGAATTCTTTAGTTTATACCCTTTCCAGTGGGAAATGGTGAAAATGGGAACTACCTCCCATAGACAAAACAGTTTTCATACACAAAAAGACACACACATATAAACATGCACAGATATATAGATTACTGCAATAAGGTAGCAGTTTTTCCACATGCAAAAAAAAAATAATAGAGAATTTGTAAGTGTGGACTCCTATGAAGTGTTTTCTTCATCACATGTTCAGAATGACTTGTATAAAACACTTTTGCTTTAGTGCTTTGTGAGCAATGTGATCAGCCTAAATCCTAGGTGCCACAACCAGCACTAGGCATTGTTAGGGCACAGGTCTTGGTGGCTGGGTTTTGGTAGTTTACTTCAGGACTAGGGTAAAGATTAGGGTTACTGCATGAAACAGCCAAAAGGTGGATTTTGGGTCTTTTTGGTTTGGTTTAGTTTTTTTGGTAGGAGTAGACTACATTTTAAGTTAAGGACAGGTGCCTCTTTGTATAAGTGCACTTTATTTTGGCAACTAGAAGGTTGGACAAGTCTAGTGCTAAGCCTAGTACATGTTCTGTGCTGAAGCAGAGTTCAGTAAATAGGTAATTGCTGGAGATCTCTCATGAGAATGGGTAGTGGCTCGAGTCTAGTTGCTGTTTCTTCTGATGGCACAGGGCACTAGTTCTGAATTAAATCTTGATGTGAAATCTCAGCTACATGGCAGAAGAGTGCATCATCTTTAACTGAACAGCCACAGTTTTAATTTAAGAACTGCCTTTCCTCAAGCGAAGTGCCTTCAAATTCAAAATTAATAGCTCTAGGAGATGCAAACTAAAAATCTGCCTGGCTTAGACAGTTTGTATCTTTAGAAAGATATCCTTTAGTTAATCAGCTTCTATTTTCTGAAGCTTAAGCCTATGCATAGACTTAGTTGTTATATATACATCTACATCTACATCTATATCNCCTATGTTGTTATTATTTAAACA
This sequence comes from Pachycephala philippinensis, assembly GCA_013397055.1. Classification (NCBI taxonomy): domain Eukaryota; kingdom Metazoa; phylum Chordata; class Aves; order Passeriformes; genus Pachycephala; species Pachycephala philippinensis. The sequence goes on from VWZT01013495.1 coordinate 187,171, forward strand.
TAATTACATATTCAACTCCTTCTAATTATTTTTTATCATGCTATAATAATACATATTTTGTATCTTTGATATTATTTATATGAGTATCTTGTTTTTTAAATTATATTTTACTATTAGATACGATAACTCATAAACTTTATAATATATCATATGTATACACTATCTCTAGCTATCTCTATCTCTATCTCTATCTCTATCTCTATCTCTATCTCTATCTCTATCTCTATCTCTATCTCTATCTCTATCTCTATCTCTATCTGTCTGTTAGCCGTTGTTAAGGAAGTGGGCAAAGCCTTAGGAATGTGGGTAATTCCTGGCTGCCAAAGGTGAGCTTTTTGTTATGTTGAGCTCCTTTCTTTGATGTAGTATGGTATAGGTCTGATGGGGGTTTCAAGAGCTGGGGTTCAAGTTAAAGTTAGAGTCAAGTTTATGTTTCAATCACATGGGCTATAGTTTTATGCTATTGCTCTATATCAAGGAAAGGAAGAAAATAAGAGAAGAGAGAAAAATTAAGCAGTAAACCCCTGCTTGTCTGTATTCTTTAATTTTTATCTCCTTCTCTGACTTGGAATCAATCTGGACCACTCCAGGCAGCTATTCATAACTTAAATCTGTGGAGAAGCTACCCTGAAGCAGTGAGAGGCTATGAGCCAACAGTGACACTTGATTTTAGAGCCTTGCGATCTTTTATGTAGTGAGATCTTAAGGGTATGGCTGGGGAGCAATGGGTTAAGGAAAAATATAATTTGAAATATCCACACCTTTATTGATGACAGGTATATCTTTATATAAGCAGTTTGTATTTTCGTTTTGGGGTTAGAGGGTGGGATAGGACTAATGCTGAAGTAGAGGCCTATACAGGGACACATTTGAAGAGTCTGAGAAATGGATTAAATGCTGTGACAAGAGATGTTTGAAGGGCTGAAGTAAAACAGGTTCCTCCTGCAACATTATTTCTGAGGCTGACACAAGCTGTGCTTCCAGTTAAGGCTCATTTTAGGGACCAGCTCAGACTAGAAGTCTCGGACAATTGCACAATTCAGATGAGTTCTTGCACAAATGGAAAATTAATGTTTGAGGACTCATTTTTACTTCAGTTTCAGCAGCTATGTTGGGCCATGGCTGACTTAGCAGTGACCAGGCTGCTGGGTTACTCTTGGCTCCTTCTGGTGGGAATACTATAAACTCCGTCTAGCAAAAGAGGATGAACAAGTGCCACTTCTATGAATGCCAAAATGATTTTAGCCTCTATCTGACTGAGCTCTTCCTTCTACCCTTTCTCTAACCATCATGCTGTTCCTAACTAAATCAAGCATATCCAGATGATACCTGACAGCCATAGACTGAGAGAAGCCTGGAAGAACAAGGTAGTCTTATTATTGTGAGTGTTCAGGCTCCTTGGGAACAAACTTACTACTGTATTTAACTAGCTTGAATCTACTAATTTTTTGAGTTAGGCCTCAGATTTAAATTAAGACTGAATTTTTCATCCATGACATTGGTTTCTAGGAAGAAACACTGCACAGTGTTTAAGGTGAATTGCTCTCGTGGAAAATATTTCCCCAGGTCATCAGGTTGAATATTTTTTTTGCCAACCCTGACTCTCACTACAGTAACAAACCTTATTAGTCACTTGTACAGTTCCATATGAGCACATACAATATATACATACCAGCTACCCAGCACAATTAAGAGAAATGGAAGCTGTTAGGTTGAATATAGGGAAAATCAGATGAAATGTAAGCACCTGAGATTTTGACAGGACAGTCAAAATATTGTAATGGTCCTCACCAGAATGCAGCTCTTCAAATCTATAATCATGTATCAACAAACACAACACTGTTGTCCGAAGTCCTTTTCATTTTCTAAAAATATTATGAATATTATTACATGAGAAGCTGTAAAGATTTCAGAATGAAGTCAGGAAAAGCTAGATGCCTAGTTTATTTCAGTGTGAATCTGAGTGGGCTTAATAATTTCTCGATCACCTCAAATAGTAGATGTTGAGAACTTAATTTTTGTTTGTGCTATAAAAATCTGAAAAGTGATTGATTAATTGACTACATGTTTTTTATGTTGTTAATATACTTTGACTGCATTGTTCAATTACATATGTTCTTTATTTTTCCCCTTTTGTAATTTTTCAGATGTGCTTTCTTAGGTTCAGTAAGTCTTCCTTCTCCATATACTACAGATTTTGGCAAAAAACTGGCATCTAGCTGCCAGCTGGGGTGAGTGGATCAGGAACTCGGTTTAGGTAAGTCATTCTTGTGCTGTGGGTTTACAGGGACTTGGAAACAATCGACATGACTAATTGCTCACTTGAGGACATAGGCTTGCCAAATGGTCCTGAGAAAGTGCGGCGCATATGGCACACCAGGGTCACTGTCAGTGCTGCTGCTCTTGGCCTCTCCTGGATGCTCAAAACAGGAGTGGGGACCTTCCTGATGCAGTAACCCCCCCAAGTCTCCTGAAGGCCTAGGGTGTAGTCCAGGGCACCCCGACATATCTCTGCTAGCTGAGCACAGCAGCTGTCTTTAACTGCTTTGTATTCCCTCATCCATATCAAGAAATGCCACAGGTATTTGACAGTGGCAATTTGGAGGGATATTGTTTCATTTTAAGCAGTATATAAGAAAGAGATCCTGAAGAAATTTTTGGTTTACTTTGCAGATTTTTTTTTTTATGAAGTTTTATAGGTGCCATTGTAATGAGAAGCACAGGAGAAAACTGGTCATCACGCTAAGTGATTTATTGTATAACTTAAAAATTCAGAAGACCAGGTGTGAATTTCAAGATATGGAGATGCTTTATGAGCCCTAGGCATCTCCAGGCAAAATAATGGATAGACTAATAGCACAGATAGACAAGAATCTGTCTCTGTTTCCTTGGAAATGCATCAAGCCACCCTCTTATTATCCTGATACCAAAAATGATGTCTTCCTTTTTGTGTTATATTTCTTTCAGGGCAGTTTCCCAGAAAGCTTCTTAGTGAATTCCACATTGAAATAAAAGGAGCAGGGACAATGACACTGATTTGTGAGATATCTGACAAGTCAAGCCCCCCATCCCCGCCCAAAACTAGACTGAAATACAAAGTTCTCATAAGAACAATCAGTGACTCCTTTTTCTTGCCCCTTTCTATCATCAGGAAAATGCAAGGAGGGTCTGATAGGGAAAACTCGGGAGGCTGATAAGGAAAGGCATTTTTAGGGTCTCTGTTACTTTGGCTGTGACATCAGTTTTTCCTTTCATGCACATTGTTGCTCTTCTACTTCAAAATTATCAGTGAGATTCCAGCAGTGGCTGAGCTTCCCCCAGGGGAATCCAAAAAAGAAACTATGGATGAAGTCTATAAATATTTCTTCATGACAACAAAGAACGGTAAAATACTAAATTGCATGTCCTTCACAAAATTGTAAGGTATATTTTGTTTTGGGGATAAAAAAGGAGGAAGGTCTTATCTTAAATTTCCTATTAGGAGTGCTCTATTTTTCTTCTATGTATGTGGTCTTACATTATTTATGGAGAAATGCAAAGTGCTTGTTCCTAAAGTTCCTGGTGAAAGAAAGTAAGGGTAAATTCTTATTTGTGAAACTTCAGAGGATTTGTGTATGGAGAAGTCCATGGATTGCAGATTAAACACTTGTAAACAGACTGAGCAACCTGTTGCAGTCGACTGTGACCTTGAGAGTGGCAATCACTGTTTTGGAGAAGGATATAACTGTTGATATGCTGGGCTGAAAGGCAGGGATCATTTGGTAGCTTCCCAACCTTCTGACCAAGGGCGAGGGGAGGCAGGAGTCTGGATTGTATTTACTAGGTCATGTAGGTAAAACTCAGTGAGGTTTCCATCATGACACTAAATATAAATAGCGGTCGTAAAATCTTCAGAGCGTTAGATGGTAAACTAATGAAACAAATTAAAAACTAAAAATTGAAAAGTGAAATATGGGTACATATTGACTTTTTACAAATATAATATCAGTGGAAATACATCCCTGTAATACTCTGCCAAAACTTTTACTGCTAGATTGTGATTTACTAAAAAAATTCAAGAAGAGGAAAGTAAAACTCTACCTCAAATTTAAGGGAGGTGATAAGAACCCTTCTCAGGAAATCAGAGTAAGGCACTGATTGTGATGCCAAAATTGCTGTTTTTCTTAGGGTCCATAGTCCCTTTTTCAAATTTTTATTCATATTAAAATATTCCTATTTTATTCAAATATCATGTGTATGGTTCTATCCTGATGAGGTTAAACCGACACATTACAAATTTCCTCTCTGAGTATCATTAAGCTCCACATAAGCTTTATATTTTGGCATAATAACATTATAATTTTCTACATCCTGCTTTATTTTACTTTGTCGTGGTTTTTTTCTTTTGTTTGTTTTTTGTTTTGTTTTGTTTCATGGGAGAAGGCACTTTTCTTAAAATTCATGTTGCATTTGTGCAAAGGGGATCTCAATATTTTTATTTGGAAATTCAGTTAACAATAACCAATTAAGCTTCTCTCTGGAGATATGCAGGCAAATGACTTGTCAGTCCTTGCCTGAGCAAAACATGAGAAACTGCAGGATGTGGGGTAGGATCTTTCTGGAGGTAAAAATTATCAGCATAGGCAGCTGAACAAAACAGGGAACAATGGGGAAAACATGTCTGGGGTGGGTTGTTTACATGGGAGGAAACAAGGACAAAGAAAGATGGATTAAGGTGAGCTAAGGAACAAGCATGGGAATATAGGTGGAAAAGGGCATATGAAAGAGGCCATCTGGAAAAACTGCTGGTAAGCAAACTCATCAGCTGCCTGATCACTTCAGTCTGCGCTATATCCTTATTAAACTCTATTCGTAACCATTTTCTGGTTGAGAATCATAGCATGGTTGTGCAGAGTATTCTCTGTGTGTGTAATCTGCTGCTAGCAAGATTCAAGCCAATGACCCTGTGAGTAGGACACCAGCAGTAGGAAGCACCTGAGGTTTCTGCTGGACACTTGGTTTAGTCTGGGTGCAGAGTCTGGGTGGTCTTGAGGTCCAGGCTATGGTTCAAGGGAGTTGTTTCAAGATGTGTGTGCGTGTGTGAGTGAAGGGGTCTGCATGCAGCTCCCAAATGAACTGCCACAGGGGCAGTCTGACAGGGATCCATCCCCCCTCTTATCCCTTCTGAGTTTACCATTTCGGCACATCATCCTTGAGCACAGAGTTCTTCATAGGAGTAGTGCAGAAGGATGCACTCCTGAAGGTGCCTAACTTTGCACAGTACAACCAAGATACGGAAAACTCCATTTCAGTTTCTTTTCCTGCTGTGAGCAGCTCAAAATTTTACCTGCTGGAAAAACACCTTAACCACCTCTGCTATTCTAAAGTACTCAATAGCTCTCCTTTCAAAGTTGTTCCTATGGAATACTTAGCTATTCTGGACAGAAAGATTGGTATTTAAGGCACATAGTTAAGCAGGCGTGAATCCAGTTTTCTGGCTTATGCTTGAAGAGCTGATGTCTGAAGGATGATGTAATGAAATTATGTCACAAGTTCTTTCAGGAGGGACTGGAATCTAGAATTGTCCCTACCAGGTTAATTACCAACTAATTAAAAGTCAAACTTTTAAAATGAGTGTAGATAATCAGATCTAGTTTTTTATAATCTATGTTTCAGTTATAAGAATGTACAGATTTAAGAACTAAAATGTGGGTTTTGATATTTCTTATCAGCTGTGTAGCCATGTTGGTTCATGACAGTATCATTTACTCTTCCCTCTAAACAAAAAGGAAAAAAAGAATTGTCAACAGTATGAATAAACTAAAAGAATTTTTTGTTACTGCAGTTGGGGTTCTATCTAACTGTCTCTTAGGTAGAGCAGCTCAAGAAATTACGATATATATTTATAAAGTTATTGACATGCAATTGTCATCTTTTTGCATCTGATAGAAACAAAATTAGTTTTGTTGGGTGAAGTGCAGTTTCACTAGATTTTTTTTTATTTCACACAGCATACATTTTTCTTCTATGTATTGATAAAAATGGCAATATAAAAATTATTTTTCTTCTATGTGTTTCTATAACTTTGAGGAACTCTAAATAATTTAGTGCACTGTTATTAGATCATGTCTTATTTTTGTTCATGTATGCAAAAAGAAAATAGCAAAGACTAGGCAAAATGGTAATCCTTGTCTACTGTTTGTATTCTTCCACTACCTATAGTAGCTGAATGCAAGATATTCTTCTGAACTGGACTTTTAGCTGACCTTATTGCTAAATGTTGAGGATTCTGTCTGAATGTTTGACATGCATCAATTAATAATGCATAAGACATTTCTCAAATCTTTGTCTTGTTGCTTTTTCCATATGCCGAGAGATGTTTAAATGGTCTTATTGTCAGTCACAGGAAATATTAGTAAATAAAAGAACCCCCATTGATGCATGCCTGTATGCTACCTGCCATAGTTAATTTAAATTTGTATTAACGTAGACTAGTATGCATAAATATTTTAGGATAGGTGGAGTTTGGAACACTGAAAAAAGTCCCTTTTTTGAACCCTTTCTTGATGAGATAGGCTGAAGTGGTTGAAAAGAACAAATCATAGACTGAAATTTCCTATTAGGTTTAAATGTATCCTTAGTAAAAATCTCCTGGGTATATAGTTTGCATTATCTTTATACAGTCAAAGAAATCAGAACCTCAAAGATCTTTTCAGCCATTCCAGTGCCCATGCAGAGTTACAACCATGATATAAATTCCTTAGGGATCTGTGCAGAAAAAATTTAAAATAGCTTTGCTACATTCTTCTGACTTTTTTTATGAAAGCTGTTTCACTGTCTGCCGTACATCACTATCAGAATATTTGTCCAGCTATGTGGTGTATTTTTTCTGCTGCTTAATTTAACTCAGCTATTTCTAATAAGTTACTTCATATAACCTTAAACAGTTCTATTATTTCTTGTTTTTTACATTCCTCAGATATATGTATACATTTATCATGTCTTTTACTTTGTGCTTTGTCATACTTTCCATGTTAATTTTCTTATTCTGTTTTCACAAGTAATTTCCTCAGGTCTTTTCCTGTTTTATTTATTTCCTTTAAAAGAGCTCTCTAGTATTGTGGTGTCTAGAACTAATTAAACTTTCAGAGTTGGATCTCATTAATGTTGTTTTTCAGAGGTCCTTTTTGTTCCATATGTCTGACTCAGAAAAATTCCTTGGTTCCCTTGATGTATCTGATTTCCTTATCCCCCTCATCACAACTGATTTATAATTCATATTTCCCATGTCAATCCTGACACATTTTTCAAATGTCTCCTCATATTCAGAATTTACAGTGAATATAATTTCTACACCGTTTTTTATTTTCTTCCCCACTTATAATTCTAAATTTTGTGCAGTAGTGCTTTTTCCAACCTTGACAGAATTTATGGCACATTTTTTAACACATAATTAATGACCTGTCCATTACATCTTCTGGAAAAATGACACATGTTTTACTTTTATAAGGAGTTTGTTTCAAAAAACTTTTAGTTATTTCAAGAATAACTTCACCCTTCAGCAGCATCTAATCTACACATAGCATAGAATCTTATTTTACCATTTTATCGTTGCATGGCTTGGACTGGAAGGGACCTTAAAAATCATCAAGTTCCAACCCCCTGCCGTGGGCAGGGACATCTTTCACTTGACCAGGTTGCTCAGAGCCCCATCCAGCCTGGCCTTGAACACTGCCAGGGATGGGACATCTCCCATTTCTTCGGGCAACCTGTTACAGTGCCTCACCACCCTCACAGTAAAGAATTTTTCCTAAGATCTAATATGAACCTACTTTCTCTCAGTTTGAAGCCACTTCCCCTTGTCCTGCCCCTACATGCTCTTGTAAAAAGTTTCTCTCCACCTTTCATAATCTTTCTACTACTAAGTGTGGTGATATCTATGACTCTAATGTCTTCTTCTGCAAAATCCCAGTTTAAACCTATCAGACCAACGTCCTTATTGGCAGTTTACTGCCTTATGGAAGGACATTGGTCATCGTTATACTGTTTTCTTTTCTATGAATAATTTTTTTTCTGTTTCATAGTCTCTGTCTACCACTAGACATATCTTCAGTGCTGCATTATCAATGACTTTTTAGCCATTCTTTGGGTTAAAAGGGTCCAGTGGATGCCCACCTAGATGATGAAAATATTGGAGATAACTTTTGCTCCAGAGACACTTTTAAAAGACTCCACAGGACCCTAACTCAAGACTTTCTTGTTGCTATCTTTTCATAAACTGGGGTTGAGGGTAAACAGCAAGGTGTTTACCATAGTGTTACTGTTCAGGAGAGTAAATATGAAGACTGACCTAGAAAATCTGAGAAGGACCTCATGATACTGAATGACTGAGCAATAAAATGGAATCAAGTGATGAGTATAAGAATACAAAAAAAAAAATGCTAATATCTTTTAGGCAATGAAGGGTTTTGAGATGACCATTGCCACTCGAAACCAAGCTTTTCAGTTCATGCTACCATAATGTTGGCTTAGCAATCATCAGAAAACCTCACACTGAATATTTGGAATAACTAGAGAAGGAAAAGAACACCAAAGAAAACAGGTTTATAGTTATGGGTAAATCTACAGTGAAATAACATCATGGATAGCGCATTGCAGAAGAAGTGATAAATAAAAGCTTTAAAATATGACACAAACCATAATCTAACATTCTACAATCCTGAATCAGAAGAATCACCAGAGGATGCAACACTGGCCAGCCAAACGGCGGGTGACGTGGGGGTGTCTAAAGGTTCAGTGCGCATTCCAGTACAGGAAAGGAGATGTAGAATATTAAACTAGAGGATCACATTTTATTAATTTCTTAAAGTTACAATAATGATAATTTGCTAATTCCAAGTCGATATGGCAAATTCCTTAGTGTTGTCATCTTTTCAGAGAATAACTGGATGATCCTCAGTTTCTTTGGTAAATTCAACCTTTATTTCCTCTGAAGCAAAGAAAATCCTTGCCCCTGGTTCATGCGGGAAGCCACAGTTGCTATTAAGGTCTGAAATACATACTTCCAGGGTACCAGTGCCAGGTTTTGAATAGACATCCTACGAGTAACATCTTTCCTGCTACTTTGTCAGTAAGATGACTTTATGCCTTTCCTTGCCATAAATAAACAATCAACCTATGACCATCTTTGCTGGCATGAATCCATCCCAATGGAGCAGCTCTTAGGGAGGTGTCACACACAGTTGCACAGACAAAATTGATTTTTGCCTTTCATTTTATTGATTAATATGGAAATGTACTGCTGATATCTCATTGTATTTAAAAGCCTGCCACTATGCAGAGAATTTTGAGATGCCTAATAGCATTTTCCCCCAGCAAGTCTCAATGCAGCAAATAAAAACAGTGGTTTTTTTCCCACTGATAAATGTTTGAATCCCAAACGATTGCATACATCAAGGCTGTCACAAATCAATGCTGTTGGCATGACTAATCTATTTATTGTTTTGACATTCCTCTTGAAAGGAAAGAGCAATTTCTCTATGTTTGCCTAGCTGCACTAACTATGCTATGGGGATGAAACAGAACTAATCAATAGGATAGGGGCAATGTTATAAAAATCCTACACCTGAGCTCCTTAATTCTTCCAAATTATCTGTGTCCTGATCTTTTAAGTGATTGGGAGATCAAGAGTAAAAATATTTGTCCAGTCTAGGGAAGGTCAAAGCACTATAAAATGTTAATGTTCATCACATGAGGCCACTTGTCTGATATGCTGTAATAATCATAAATATTAATAATAACACACAACAGTATTTTGCAGTAAATAAAAAGTCTGTTCCCACTACAACTTTCACAGCAGGAGAAAAAATGCTTTTAACTGTGGGTGAAAAATTAAAAAATGGAACATTTTCCACAGAAAGATTGCTGTCTGGCTGCACATTGCTGAGGCTTCCAGGCCAGTGGCCAGGGAACCACTGCATTAATTCTCCCTCAAAAAATTTTGATTATCTAAAATGAACATTTTCCAAAAGAGAAAAACCACCACTAAGAAAAATTCATCCAACAGCTCCAGTTTCATCCAATGGGGATTTATGAACACGAATTAACTCTATTTCCCCTTAAGACTGCTGAATGTCATAAAAAAGGACTAGGAAATCTAGGGAGGTACGGGGATATTTTGGGATCAGTTTTCTATGACTTTGAGTTTTAACCTGTTCTTTCAATTCTAAGCACTTAGTGGAACAGTCCTCCCTGGCTCCCTGAACACTAAATGTGGAGATGTAGTCAGCTCTGGAGACCTCTGGAGAGATATTCCATCCTCCCAGTTTATTTAGGGGTTAAGTTTGCTGTGAACTTATTCCTACTGCATCCCTCTCTAGGAGCTGCCTGGCTAAAGCAGCAGCTTTGTGCCTCTGCATTCAAGGCTCTGCACAGCTCTGTCCCACCCTCCTTATCCAACTGAGCTCCTCCTCTATTAATGATCTGTGCTGGAGACCAGCCTTCATGAAATTCCTAATCTTTGTACGCATCAACTTAATCCAGCTCCTCTTCTTACTAGAATAACGAAGGTTGATGAAATTCTGCTGTCACTAATGCAGCTATAGTCCTGGGATATGAACACTGATTTCATTGCATCCCTTCTTGTGCCTTCCAGATATAAGCAAGAACAGGGTGCAGATCCAGTAGCACATTAAGGAAGAAAGGTTAGACTGTCCTATGCTGTTGTACCCACAGTTTATTGCTGTAAAAAGTAATGCTGACTTCAGATTTTCTGAATGCAAAAGTGTAAACCCAAATACGTAACCTCTAAATGCTATACGTTTTAAAGAAAACATTAAGATTATTATTAATACTTATATCTGCCAAGAATAAGACATGACCCCAGGCCTAATGAAGTCACAAAGCATCTTTTCAATAATTTGTTTTGGAGAAGGCTGTTCATTCCTATTCTCAGGTTTTTCAGAAAAAAATCCAATTTTTTTTCCAGCTGGCTGAGTGTATGGAAGGAAATAATCAACTATTATTCCCAGTTCTGCACTGATATCTGTGGACAATGCTATACAGAAATGAGCATGTTTTGGCATGACAGGACTAGGTGGTAATAAAGTTGATGATTTCAAAATAAGCCATGCCAGTTTTGGCTCTGTTTGAAATATGGGTTGAAAAAAAAACAATGTTTTTCAAATGGAATAGGACAGTATCTATGGAGCAAATTGTTTTCCATGGTTTCAGAAGAGAAAAAAAAGTGAGAAGACAGAAAAAACAACAGTAAACACTATTCTAAAAGTTGATATAGAAATGACTGCTTTCTTAAAATACTGTTTAGAGGTACCATATTTTCTCAAGGAAAAATTAGGAAAAATGACATCATCTGCACTGGTGTATGCTGCACCGTACACTGGATTCTATCTGCTCTGTGGGGAAATCTTTTCACAGACACTTAACATTGCTGACATTCAGTAACTAAAAAAGACCTTCAAAATCAAGTGTGTTCCGCTTCAGCTAAGGGAAAATCTGAGACTCATTTTTTGTCCACATTATTTCCCACATGTTCTAAACAGAAAGATATCAGTTAACAATATAAACAATACAAATAACTTGGTAGTATCATGTTCCTCTACCAACCAGGAGGGAAAACCAAAAGGCTTTTATAATACTCACATCAGCCTAGCAACATCCTTTCACCTAAAGCAGGCAGATACCATTTATATATCCCACCCTAAGTGGGGGTTCTGCACTTGTGAGACCCAGCCTGGAGTACTGCATCCAGCTCTGGGGCTCCCAACATAAGGAGGACATGGACCTGGTGGAGTGGGTCCAGATGAGAGCCATGAAGTTGAGGCTCATCTTGGAGAAGAGAAGGCTCCAGTTAGACGTTAGAGCAACTTTCCAGTACCTAAAGGGGCCTGCAAGAAAGCTGGAGAGGGAATTTTCACAAGGGGATGTCGTGATAGGACAAGGGGTCATGGCTTTAAACTGAAAAAGGGTCAGTTTAGAACAGAAATTAAGAAGAAATTTTTCATATTAGGAAACAAGGGTAGTGAGGCATTGAAACAGGTTGCCCAGAGAAGTTGTGGATGACCCATCCCTGGAATTGTTCAAGGGCAGGTTGGATGGGGCCCTGAGCAACCTGGTTTAGTGGAAGGTGTCCCTGCCATAGGCAGGGACATTGGAACTAGGTGGTCTTTAAGGTCCCTTCCAAAACAAACCATTCTATTATTCCATGATATTTTCTTTTGGAAAAGCAAGTTAGACAACTTGCTGTTCCAAATGTGAGTTGCACAAATGGAACTAGAACAAACCTGTCCTTTTGGTGATATTTACTCAAACCATGGAACAGAAATATTTACTTTGATTATTTCAAACATTTGTCTCTCTCTCTGTGGAAACATAACAGCCAATAAATTCAACTTACCCCTTGCCCTAACTTTATTGCTTAACTTTTTTCATTTGTTTATTTTTTTCATGCAAATATTTATGTGCTTAATGTTAGTTTACACAAATATCTGTAGAGAAGTTTTCATTCATGAACAAATCATTGTGTTTGTGTTTCAGATGAGTTTGTTCAGCCTTGTCACACGTCCAAGACCACAATGTCAAGACAGAAATGAGACAGAAAAATTTTATTAAAACATCATTTAGATGTAAAAAAGACAACACATGAAAAGACAGTCCTTACTTTTTTGTTTGATAAGACCAAATTTCACTAATTTAAAATGGAAAAGGGTCTGGCAAAGAAAGAACACAAAAAGTTTGCATATCTCTATTACAGCTCTTACTACAAAGCTCTTCCTTTCTTCATTCCTCTGGGAAGGCTAGAATATCTAATCAAGGACTGGAAATACATTTGCTGTGAACTAAGTGGCCAGTTACAAAAAAAAACCAACGAAACAAATAAAAAAAACCAAAAACCCCAACCAAAGAAACTCATACTTGTGTTTTCCTTTAGTGTAAATGCTTCAGTAGAACTGAAAATTCTCTTTTGTTTATAAAAGCTGCTCTTTGAAATGTAGTGAATAAAGATTGCAGTCAGGACACGATTGCATACTTCTGGAGAGCTGCCTGAAGGAACAACGAGGAACACAGGAGTGTTCATGTGTCTCCTCAGGCACTTTCTCTTGTCCTTCTGCTATTCTGGATGCACGACACAGTCTAGATATCTACACGGTGTAGTGAAAAAGAGGACTTGGATGGTATGCATGGAGGAGGATAACTTCCAAAAGAGTCCAAAAATGAGAAAGCAGTATCAGAAGACAGGCCAGGTGTGCTGCCCGGCTCAGGATACAGTCACAAAACCCATTTAAGTCAACTGAAAAAAAAGGGCTTATTCTCCTGCACACCATTGAGGACAAAATTTCATCCTGCTCTGTGCCAGCACTGATGCTCATGGAATAGAGAGACAGATTCAGGGAGGGACGGAGGTGGTTGTAAAAAATCTCAGGTTCATTTTCAGCATGATATGATCTGCTGCAGAGCAGAAAAAAAGATGATAGGAATGGGAAGAAGCTTGCCTTACAAAAGGCAGCTCACATTAGAGTGGCTTTTACAGGTGTCCAGAGTGGTGTTGCCATCCCTGTCAGGTTCTCAAGTGGCTCCCACCAGCCCAGGTGTTTGCAGGAAGAGATTCCTGCAGGCCTGGACCATGGGTGCGCCCAGCAGCGTGATGGGTGGGTTGGAAGGCTCTGACTGTGTGAGTGCTACAGACTTCCTCTGTAGCATCAAGAGCAGCTCCGGAGAAGGATGCGCACGCTGCAGGGAGCAATATTTCCAGAAGGATGTATGTAGTGGGAGTAGCGTACTGGAGAGAGGCTGCTTTGCTGAAGCTGAAATATAAAGGATTGCCGTGGTGCTGGAAACAGTAGCCAAAGCCAAAACTGTTACAGCAATGTGAATCAGCTGCAAAAGACAGGCCACAGCAAAGGGCTGACAGAATGACACCAGGGTACTGTGAAAACAGTTTCGAGAGAAAAGTTCTAGACAGTTTCTCCTTCTCAGTTGGGGCCTTCTGCTCATCTGCTATTCTTAGACTTCTATTATTCTACAGTAACCACTGTGTGCTTTGAAAATGCTTAGGAAGTTTTGAATGCCTCCACAGAACAAATAAAAAAGAAAATATCAACAGTAAAATGACATCTTGATATGTTAAGACAAATATATGTCTTTCAGTGAATGCCGGATGTAAAAATGATTTGTTTCTAAAACAAAAAAGTGCCCATAAATCTTTCTTGGTTTAAACAGTCAATGTTTTGTAATACTTTTTATTTTCTGAAGAAGCAGGAAAGTATAACAATAAATGCTGATTGGAAAGGGCATAACAAGTTATGTACCAGCTTGTGTTCATTCCAGCTCCTGCTGGCTTGAGAAAATGGTGAGCAGGTTGCGATAGGAGATTGATGGTTTCTTCTGGATGATTAAAGAAAAAAAGTCTGCAATACAGGGGACGACTGGAGGAATCTCAATCCTGTCCACATTAAGAACAAAACAATTATTTATTCATGGAGACAGAGGCCATTAAAGACATATTTATTCTGGACTTTTTTTTGTTCAGTTAAAGATGGATTTTTATGTTTATTGTCACTTATGATACATCTAAGGGTTTCTGATATGTGATTGCTTTGTAGAGCTTCATGCTATTTGAAAGAATCTAATTTCTTAGATAAATACTGTCATTATGCAGTTATTTATCCCTTTGCCATTAGGGCATACTCCTTGATTAGTAGTTTCATGATTTGCTTACCAAAGAGATTGCACTGTGTTGTGCATGTTCTTGACAATCAGATAAAATACCCTTGCTCACATTCAGCCTCATTGTTTCACACTCAGCTCGCCAGTTTATATCAATCACTTCCCCAGATTCTCCCTGAACTCTTAGATAAGTTGTTAACAAAAAAACCACTGGTTTTTGCGTGCTTTGCATTTCTTTCCTTTCTCTCAAAATACATAGCATCGTGTATGGATATCTCCAATTCCACCTTACCCAAACCACTGCTTGATGGCATGGGAAATAAGATAATGACAGCCCAGTCTGAAGTGTACAGCACCTTGTCTGTTCTACTGGTTTCCTGCAGCAGATCGTGCACGCAGAGTTTAGGGGAAAGAAAAAGGTCTCTGATGGCAATTGCATTTTTAACTCTTGGGTCACACATTGAAAAAACTCCTAGATATTACTAGAAGATTTACAGTGCATTTAATTTTGTTTCAAAATTAACAGCAATTTCCGTCACATCCCATTTCCCTCCAAATATGATGCACGAATTGGGTGAGGTCACCAGAAAGACATTTTATTTAACAAGAGTTTATCTGAGTTTGAGGCAAGAGAATAAATAGGCACTTCTTTTTTTCTAGATGGTAGAGAAGTATAAGAGGCCACACTTCCAAGGCTACTGAATTACTGGGTGAAAGTGTTTGTTTTCATACCAAAAGACAGGTGTCTTCCAGTCCTTAAGCTTTCTATAAAAGACCTCTCTAGAGTGCACTACAAGGCATGTGGGCAGCAAATCTTTCTCTGCAGATAAACCAGGAGAAAAGTACATCCAAGAGAGAGAGGGAGGGAGGGCCACCCTTGGCTTCGTCTCCCAGAAAAGAGTTATTCCACTCTTGTTAGTAATGCCAACAAAGGAGCCAGGGATCTACTGGAAAATGCAGCAGACTGCAGAGAACTGCAGAGAATGTAGTTTAGGGCTGTGTTATGGGGATAAATGTCTTGCAGCTGCTAGATAAGGCTTCTCTCTAGCCAGAGCTGATGAATCCTGCAACACAGAACTGCAGAACAGAGGGCTTTCCCCAAGTAATGATCCATCTGTCTCCTTGTAACAGTTTTAAAAACTTAGCACTTTTGTTTTAATGCTTTTCTTATTTCATGTTTCATGCTGTCCATAATGCACTATTAATGGCACATGTCATGAGATCCTTCCTTCAGCTGTCATCATTTGTTTTAAAGTAAAAGATCAAAGAATTATAATTGCAAAGTCTGCTCTGATTCATCAGTTACTTAAAATGGGCAGTAATGGGTGATAAAATAGTTCCCTCTTTATATTGACTTTGGTGAGACCTATTTTCATAATTTAGATTACTGAGTCTGTTTAGATTATTTCTATAAAGAAGATTGGAGTTTTACCCATTTGGATGTAGATACACTGGTATTTTGTAGGGCTGTGCTTTATGTGTGCACAACAGTTTACATACTCGTGCACACACACACACGTACATCTGCCAACATGTGTATACAAATTTCAGAATTGAAAGTGCAAGTAAATAAACCTTTTAGACACACAGATGCATATCTGGCTGCAAAAACCAGTATCTGTTTGCTAGTTGCTAGTACCAAGCTATGGCAAATAAACTCATAACATACAGTACATTTATGAATTTTTGCAGAAACTTCCAGCTCTGTAAAAATACAGGCTCAAAAAGCCACTTAGTGACTTTTTGTTGCTGTTCACAGTTTGGCTTGGATTTATTTAATGAAGGAAATCTAATTAAATTTATTATTCCATTCTTTTGCTAAATTTATAATAGATGAAGTACAGGACAAGACAGATCTATCCACCTGAAATGTTATTGGCATATTCTGTATGCTTGCAGGGTCTGATTATTTATGCTGCTTAAAACTGACCAGCACATGAGTCCAGCAAAGAAACTGAGCAGAGACCTGGGTTTTCATCCCTGGATAATACAAGAATTTTGCAAATGCGTTTTTGGCTTGTACATTATTATGATTTACAACCACTACCCACAGAAAAGGGAAAACACTACAGAAAATAACGAGATAAATTATTTAATGGTTTCAGCTTCATAATTTGCAAAATGGAGCAATTATCTGCTCTAGTTCCACACATTACAGGACAGGGCAGTGGGAAATCTCTCTAGTCAGATGGCAGAATATTCCCTGTCATGGAGAAGCCATATCTTGTTATCCCCTGCTTAGAGCTGGGAGATCAGGAGTTGCCTGGTCCTGAGAATGGAGCAGAAACTGCAGTAGTACTAGAATCTCCATGTAGGTGTTCCTGCATGCCAGGGCTGAGCCAAATAATCCATGTGAAATTAATGTGCACTCTAGCAAAACGTGCATATGTGTGCATATATTTCTGTGTGTATGTGAACCCAGTCCTCCACACATAAAGCAGAGTCCCACAGAATGAAGTACATCTACATCCAAATAGTTAAAGCTCTAAAATGGAGATGAAATCATAGAATCATAGGGTAGGGACCTCAAGGATTTTCAGGTCCAACCTCTCTTGGCATTAGCACAATCTAGACCACATGGCCCAGCATCCTGTCCAGGTGAATCTTAAAAGTGCCCAACGTTGGAAAATCCACCACTTCCCTGGGAACATTATTCCTATGGCTGATTGTTTTCACTGTGAAAAATTGTCCTCTTGTGTTCAGCCAGAATTTCCCCAGGAGAAATTTGTACCCATTATTTCTTGTCCTTTCCATGCAACTTTTTGTTAAAGGGGAATCTATCCTCTTTGGAACCACCCTGTAAATATTGGAATATGGTGACAAGGTCTCCCCTAAGCCTTCTTTTCTCAAGGCTGAGCAAACCCNGCCATAAAGGCTGTTTTTGCCAGCCCTTTTGTTATTCAGTCCAGTTGGGAGCTGAACGACTCTCTCCTGTCCAATGTATAGCTCTCAAGAGACCATGTCCAAATGTGTATAAAAATTTAGCCATTAAGTCATTATGTTAATTAATGGCCATACTGGCAGGGAAGGGAGAAGTCCTCACCTAACTTGTCCTGCTCACAGAGGTTTACAGAATGCAGAGTTCTGCATTTTTTCCCCTTCAGTGGGTTTTCAATGTAAAAACCCACTGCAATATAGGGGTGAGCTGAGCAATGACAGCTCTTGTGGCTGAGCTCTGGTGTGTGTCAGTGCATGCAGAGCCTTGGACAGAAGGGGGTGAATTTGTCTCCCACCAAGGCTGCAGAGAGGATGCACAGGTTGTTTTATGTGATAGCAGAATATTAGAACCATAACTATACAATACAACCTTGATTCAGAACTAGGTACAGAGTCTAGTATATTGGAATAATTCCAGAAATGACTCCATTATTTTTTAGAAAAGTTGGGGGCAAAATGTAATGCATCAATTCTGCCTGTGAAAAACAATTTAGGGCCATGAAAGGACTCCTAGAGAACAGCTTCAAGCACTGATGGATTGCTTGTGCATTATCCCTGCTGATTACTGAATACTGCATCTGGATAAGTACCTTCACTTTGATTGAAGATACAAGGTGCAGACTTTGATCAAAATGAATTAAATGCTTACTCTGCAACACTTTTCCAACTGCAGGCAGAAGACAATGCAAGCAGGAACTGGAATTGTGTTCCATGTACAATGGGAAGCAAGAGTTGAACTTGAAATTATATTTTCCAACCTAAATGATTCTGTGGTTCTGTGAAGTCAAAAGTAGAACTGTGTCACCAACAGTAGAACTGTGTCACCAACACAAATGTCAAACTGATTAATCAGTAATAGATTTATTCCATTTGCACTTTAAAGTCACTAGTATTATATAAATATCAATTTTCGTTCAAGGCTGTGATGGTGTAGGCACGAAGTAGGTTTCTTTAGCAATGAAATGAGAATTAGTATCTTAGGCCAGTACAAGCTGCTGCTGGATGTTTCTCTTTGATGTCCCACCCTAGGAGCCAAGCTCCAGAGGGACATTCAAAAGGCAGGAGCCCTGGGCATTAGCTACCTCTGACTATTGACACCCACTGATTGGAAAAGCAGCTGGCTTCCTGCTGGCAGTGGGAAATGTGCATAAAGTTGGACATTTCTTCACGCCCTCCTCTCCCTCACTGCTCTTCCCAAATGCATCAGGGCTGTGAGGGATACCGTGACTCTACTGAGCACCAGGCGCAGTGACCCCAGCCCTTCCCCAGCAGGTGCTCAGGAATTTCTCGTGTTCCTAATGCTCAGCTCATAGCTGAGCCTCAGCAACTCAAGCCCTGCTTCTCACATCGCTCGAGCGACCCTTTTTTGTGTGAGGCTGTGACTCGGAGCGGCCCTGGGGCCACCACCCACCACCCAGCATGGAGAGGTTGGGGGGAGCCCCTGCAAGCCCCCATTCTGGGGTGGCTGACATGCAGTGCCTCCCTGCACACCCCTGCTGTCTCCAAACCTATTATACCTCTTCATCCTCCCTTCTCATCCCTGCCTTTCCCTCCTGCTTTGATTTATCCTGCTCAAACTTAGGCACTGACCTGAAGTATGTGGGTTTGAAACTGGACTAAATCAGCACGTGTATTAAAAAATCACTGACACCAGTGACTGCACGTGGCTATTTTTCTTTTATTTTAATGGACATCATTTAGCACTCATGCTGTACAGATAAATCAAGTGCTCTGCCTACCTGAGCTAAGTTAGTTAGATAGAAGTGAAGCGAGACTGCTGTGAGAACAGGCTGCTCAGCAAGGCTGTGGCAAGCAGAAATTCAGCTGCCTTCTTGATTTCTTCTCTTAAATGACCTCTTTACTCGTAGGCTACTCTATTATACAAATTGTGAAGTGAAACCTGAGTTTGAAAATAACACATGCCCTCCTTCTTTCATCAGGTTAGTTACCTCTTCAAAAAAAAAAAAAAAATTTCTTTTTTTTCTTTTTTTCCAAAAGAAACAGCTGTTTCTGTGGAAGAGCTGTAGACACTGGGTTTCTAATAAATTCAGTTTTAACTCCCTTCCTTTTTCTCTTCATCTGTGGTCTGTTACTTAAACATAGGCTAGGTAGAAAATAAAGAAAAAAATGTTGCAAGCTAATTTTTTATGTACCACTTTGCTTTTCTGCTATAGATTCAGCTGCCTCCCGAAACTCTTTCAAAGAGATGAAGCCTCTGCTTTTTTTGTTGTCCCCACCACGAGGACAAAAATCACATATGATTCTCTTATAGGAGTAAAATTGGCCTTTCTTGGACGTGTTGTTAGAATGATTGGTTTTGAAGGAGGATATAAGAAGCAGAGGCTTTGACTAGAAGGAATGGAGGGGTTGTAAGGGAATATAGTACAAGGATGCTTCTTTTCAAAATGGGTGCAAATTGTAGGAGATCATTTCTAAAAAACATACATAAACCCACTCAGTAGTCCTTTGAAGAGTCTTAAATTTGCTCCACACTGAAATACAGAGGAGAGAGGTAGTCAGGGCTGTAAGGGCTTTATCCAAGGTACCCAAGAACAAAGCTCTAGAATGTGCAGCACAAGCTTTGTTATTCATTTCAGTTGCTGTAAAATGGGAATGGAAATTGTTCCACTGCTGACTGAAGGCATTTTTATTTGATCATACTTACTACATGCAATTTTGATACTCCTTTTCTTAGACAATGAAATAAAGGTATATGAAAAATGCTACAAAAGGACACAAGTTTATATTCTAGGAAAAAAAAAGTGAGAAGCCAAATCTCCTCAGCTCTTTTTAGTATTTGAATGTTAAACTGCAACAATTTTCATTTTAAATACATACATGAAATGTCATCCTAAGTTAGGTATATCCAGTTTGCACAGAAAGTTTTGCTGTCCAATGAAACAGTTCAACTTCAGTGGGTGCATTTATTCTGGTTCAGACCAAGATGACTCTATGTAAGCACATTCCTTGCCTGTCCTCACTCAGTGTGCTTTGGTTCACTTTTCAGGGTGGGCTCAGGACACACAAACTGGATCCCTTTGAGAGGAAGGAGTATGGGAAGATGTACTTCAGGATAACATTCATTGCATTCCCAGCATCACCAGACAGTGGTTCTCAGGACCAGGGCACAGCTTTGAAATGTGTGTGATTTGAATGTGGATGCCAGGTCCTCTGCACCAACTGGTTTGCTTTGCAAATCTCCTATTGGTCCACACTTCTGGCTGATGCAGAATGAACATTCTGTATATAGATTCTGATCTTCAGTCAAAGGTGAGGTGTGTCAGCAGAGGCCTCTGGAAGGAGATCTCTGCCTGCCTAAACGCAGATATCATAACCAGTCTGGCAAGATTTCTCCTGGGATGTTTTCAGAATCATGTTTTTCACTGTCTAGATCAGGAATATATCTGTTTATGCCTGGAGCTAAATCAATATCTAAAGTTTGGGTGGAAGTTGCAATGAAGTGGAGTTCAGCTTCCTTACTGACTGAGTGGTGGCAGCTTTGTTTTTGAATTCCCTTTAATCAATTAATTATTTTGAGCAGACATGATAATTTAAAAAAAATTAATATGTTGATTTGCCTACTAACTTTTCTTTTGGGCACAACAGATCAATATTACAAGTGAGATTCTTCTCCTTTCTAAAGAAAAAAACTCATGAACTAGAACTCCCTTTAGCACGTATTGATGAACATAAAATAAAACCCTTTTCAGGGGCTTTCACATCTTACTTTTAATTTATACTTATGTTGTATCAAAAAAGTTTTACATATGTTGCATTTTTAAAACTGTCCTCAGATACTCTTCTTCTATTTCTGTGGTGTCCTACTTCCCTCTCTCTCCCTCTCTCTATCTCTCTCTCTCTTATGTACATATAAATATTTTATGGAAAACAGATGGTCTGGTAAAGTTGCTATCCACTTAAAAAGGCAGAAGATGAAACAGAGTGGATCATATTATTCCCTAACTTATGCTCATAAAATAATTCTATTAACATCAAAGTAGGCACTCGAAGCTGTAGGATTTACCTCCACGTACTGAAGTGAGTCACCTACAGAAAGCCTAAATCATAATTATTGTTCTAGGATGACAACTGTAGTTAACCAGGGAAACCTTGCAACAAGGAAACAATGTGCAGCCAAATGGTGTTTATACATGATCAAAGAGAATAAATACTGGCTGAAAAGGACGCTCTCTTTCTCTTCCTCAGCCTGTTCATCAAGAGATGGTGACCTTTCACTCTGCATATTGAAAGGTCTTTCAAGTTGGTGAATCTTTGG
The DNA here is from genome assembly GCA_013397055.1 of Pachycephala philippinensis. Classification (NCBI taxonomy): domain Eukaryota; kingdom Metazoa; phylum Chordata; class Aves; order Passeriformes; genus Pachycephala; species Pachycephala philippinensis. The sequence continues at coordinate 209,048 of VWZT01013495.1, forward strand.
AGTGCAGAAGTGTTGATCTTACTTCTGTCAAAGAATGGTGGGAGCTTGGAAGCCAACTTTTAAGCTCCTGGCATTTCAATAAAAAATGATCAGTGGTAATAAATGATCAAACACCTGTTTGTTTTCTTTATAAAGAGTAAGTGTATCTCTTTGTTGGTTCTAATCTGAGGAGCTACCCTGAAGGTAATTTAGTCTCTTTTTTCTCTGTACAATACCAACTGGACATTCTCCTAAAAACCTGCGGAAATTGAACAATTCACTGTGAGAAAGGGGCCTCTGAAAATAGGGCACATAACAAAAAATCATGACTGTAATAAATTAAGTCACTATTTATTCTATGGTCAACTCAAATGTTACTTAAATTTGAATTTTCCATCAACTGCCTATATAGAAGTTCATTAACAACACGCATTGATCCAGGGAAAGGAAGATTGTTATTTTCCACAAACAGCTTCTCCGCATACCCTTATTTCAGCACAGAGACAAATGGAAACAACCTTTTCAAAGAACTGCTTTGAGCATAGCAGTAGGAGCTGATAAACTCATTTTTATCCGTTTAAACTTTGGGGTGAAAAAAGTTTCTGAACTCTTGTGGGCTTTTCATGCTGACGTTGGTTTTCTCCTTTCATGGGGAAAAATATATGGGATCCTACTGCTGTAACCTCTCCCAAAATGAGGGAACTAATGTTATATGTTTGTTTTCTGAGCTATTTATTAAGCTGGCAAAGAGTACATTGCCAAAACTCTTTGTTCAATATATATCAAGACTCAGTTCAGATTTTGAAAATATATATGATGTCTATTTCAGAATTTGATTCAGATGTGCTCTTAACAATTTATAACAGTACTGACCATACACCTATCAAACAGCTGAGACCACACTTTAATCTGGCTGCAAGTTGTCTTTTGGAGTCTTTAGCAGCAGCAGTTTTTTGAACTTAAAATTCTAACCTTTAAAATAGGTGGTTATATGCTATTATGTTCATTTTTTATTTTGTAATTAAAGTCTTTCTGATGAAAAAGTAATCTGCAGTCACTTTAAATTTGCTTTTTAAGAGAAAAAAAAGTAGGCGTTTGCAACGTTTTGCATCTGATTCATTTCATGCTGGTTATTTGAATGCACTGTACTAGTGGTCCTCAGATTTTTATAAGCCAGAAGTGTATAAAACTTTTAAAAACAGGGCTATTTTTCTGCAAAATATAGATTTTCGTGTCATTAAAAAATGCTTTACAAGCTCTCTGAGGCTAGCACTGCTGGAAGAAGTCCTGTTGTTAATCTTGATGCCAGTGACAACATATTTAGAAACTCACAGCACAGACTTATAGGATGGAGATTGTAAATGCAGATTTATATTGGATGATGTGATCGGAATTGGTGACGTGTTTGTGTGCATGTACAACACCTAGGTTGGAAACTTACTTTATTTTAGTTGGAATGCAACAAAATAAATAGGGAGAAATTTTGCTGGTTCCTGTTATAATTTAAATTGAGGTCTAAACTAAACATTTTCTTATGAAAGAGGGTTTTGAAGGATGAATGGAGTATTCAGCCCTCTATAAAAAAGAGACTAATTTGAAAAAAAGCTGGTCTACTCATCCAAAGGAATCTGCCTGCACTAGAGATATTTTTCTGTCTTTAAAATGATGCTGTTTGAAGTTCTTCTGCACAGACTTATTTGAACTGCTTGGTTCTAGTTCCTCTCTGTGTACTCACTCATAAGCAAAAATAGCAATTTTTATAAGCATGTAATCACATTTTTCTACTGAAATATTTGCATGTGAATAGTTTTCACTCTTTCATTTTGAAAAACACTTTTAAAAGTTCTTTTTTAATGAAAAGAAGCTAGCAAAGACCAGCACTTTGTGAAAAGGATAGGCCAACTTTACTTGAAACAATAGTGGTGAATTTATAATAGTAAATAGTGGCACTTTCTTTGGCATAAATGATCTCTTATAAAGTGTCCAAATGACAAGAAGCACGATGGGAGAACACCAAGAGCACAGGAGAAGAGACAAGTTTTGAAGTAATATCAGAAACAAGGTAAAAGGAGGTGAAGCAAAGGGCTGTTCTGCGTGGCTGGAGAGGAAAAGTTCTTATAACAGTTCCAGGCAGGCAATGTGAAAAGACATCATTAGTATTGGTTATGGATCTAGTGAGTAGTTAAGATAGCTTGGATGGGATTTCCTAGGGCGTGAAAACAAGGAAAACAATTCTAATGAGAGATTTGGTGGGAGTCACTTCTGACTGTGACAAGTAGTAAAGCAAGAAGAGAAAAACAATTTTCAGGGGTGAGTGCTCTAACCTGTATACATTTATATCACAAACAAAGCAGCTGCAGCTGCAGATATTCCTCCGAAATTAAATCTGCCTCTGCTGAAACAAATAGCTAAACTTCTGTTTTTTTCAAGAAAGTTGGTGTTTCATTTCTGGATAATGTATGTGTGCAATAAAAGTAAAGAGATTGTTATCCATAGATCGCAATTAACCCCACAGGACTATTTTTATTTATTTTTTGATTCTGTTCTGTATGCCAGACAATCTAAGATAGCTCATAAAACATGTTAAACAAACCCAAAAGTAAACCAGAATGTTCTTTGTCCTGAATCCCCTGCTTGTTTTATGAGATTAAAAACTACTAGCTAAAATAATGTAATAATATATTTTGTTTATCTTGCAGTTTAATTATCACAAACTATTTAAAAATCCTTCCACTACAAATGTTAAGTAACATAACAGTATGCATTTTATAAGAGCAAGATAAGCAAAAACCAGATAAATGATGACACTGGGTACAGCTTTTTAATTACCAAATGTCTTTTAAGCTGTCCTTTGTTTCTTTTAATGGAAAGTTCATAATAAAAACAAATCAAAAACTAAGATTAAAATATCAGTGCATATAATACATTTAAAATGTATTGCCACTATCACTTCCTTCCACAGTATTTTCTTCCAGGATTTAAAAAAAGCCATCAACATTTTAGGTTGAAGGACAGACTCTACAGACTCATATATATTAAAGTAATAATACTTTCATATATTTCTTTCTAGACATGGGCTTAAAAGCTTTTTGAAATATTATTCTTTAATGGTAAAACTGAAGCAGAGTATTGGTACATTACTACTTAAAAAATTGGGAGGTTATTTTTTTTTTTAAATCTTGTTTCCCTGTCTCTTAAATTGTCAGCTAAATCATACACATTTTTAAAGTCTTAGACTACTACTGTTGAAGCTACCTGCCTCAATTATTAGCTTCTTTGTATTTGACTGGAAGGTAGCTGCTACCTTCAGAGAAGACTAATGCTAATTATAGAAGAAGAGAAAAAAATATGATTTTAATAGTATCTAGGTCATTGAAGGTTAAATGTCCAATAAATGTCATAGATAGACAGGCTAAATGCAACCTTTATGGAAGGTAAAAGTATGTTTTCTTTGGGGAAATAATTCACATTCCACTGTCAGCATGCTTGGCCAGCTGGGATACCTCCTATTTCATATTTTCTTTGCAGATGTCATGTTAAATGGCAGATGAAATATGGTCATCTTAAAAATGTTCTCAGATATGTTCCTCATTGTTATAGAGCTTGCTTTCCTACAGGAACACCAGAGACAACTTGGTTCCACAAACTCCTCATCAAATTTTCCTTTTACACAAATGCTTTAGCTGTTTTATAAAGCTGGTTTTTTTGACCGTGGCAAGGTTTTAAAGACAATACAGTAAATTTAGCTGAGGAATGGACAAAAGTACTATTCTTTCTTCCATTGGCTGTAAATCAGCTCTGTGTTTTAGAGCATTTTACTTCTGTACCAAAAAAATCCAACAAACCCACATTAAAAAAATATTGTCAATATTAGAAAGAAACCCAAGTGCTTTAGATATACAGTAAAATTATGAATTAAAATAATAAAGAGCAAGATCTGCAAAATGAACATACAAATTTCATAATGTGAGATTTATAACTCTTTATTTAGTGTCTTTCCTCACTTCTCAGCCTAAATCCTGTCTAATGTGCTTAAATTTATACTGACAAACATGGTGTGGTCCTTACGTGTGTATAAAGACATTGCCAAATAAACAACACAAAACAAATAAACCCCACAAACAAACAAAATCCTGTTTAACTTACATAATAACGAAAAAATAACAAGTCTTTCATTCCTGCTGTCCATGACAATGAAGGTCATGTACACTTGTGCCTCCTGGCTCCTTTCCAGAGACATACATACCAATGAAAAACCCACAAACTTCTAATTCTTATGACTGAAAAATAATCCTGGCATGAAATCAAAATGTTTCCCAGGTTTTGTATCTTGCTTCTATAATTTTGGGATTGCCTCCCATGTCTGTACACTGGGCTAAACCTCAGGCTTGCATTTGGCCCCCTTCTATTCCCTGGTTTACATGGGAAGGAAATCAAAGATGTGGTCAAATGAGAGTCATGATGCATTGCCACAGGTCCCCAGACTGGATGACAAAAGATCTGAGCCATCCGTTTGCAAGAGTATGGTATGGATTTGTGGAAGGGCTGATCCACAACGTGAAGCTGCTGTGCAGCTGCCCAGTGCGTCTGCATGCCACTGAAACCACCTTTCTAAGAGTGTCCTTAGAGAGAACAAGGGACAACATCTATTCTCCAAAAAGTATTTCAGCCAAATACCTAGAAAACAGGACTCGGGGGTCTAATTTATTTCAGTGGTTGCTGATGGAACTACAGTGTTGCAATACTAACATGGATGTCCATTTCATGGCACAAAGTACCAGAAAGAAACAAGAAACAGAAGGGTATGAAGTTCCATATTGCTTACTTGATCTGGAAATTCTCCAGTATAACAACAGGGGATGCTGACAAAGTTGGTGTTTCGACTCATTTTTGTCACTTAGAGGAGCTCTCAGTTTTCAGACTGATTTGAGAACCACTCATAAAATAGATAATTTAAAAGCTGTCCTCAGTGCACTGCACTCCTGACCCACAGCAGACTTCACTCACTTCTACCCTTGTTGTGTAGCTGTTTTATGCTCCACACTAACATTCACAAGAGCACAGGTTGACACTGCTGTCATGTCTGCATGGGACAATGGGATGTTGACTTCAGGTTTCTAGAGATGAAGAGTTAAAACACATTCCTCAGCTCCATTTGTGACTTCCCACACTCTGCTTCTGACATAATTTTGAAAACCTAGGTAACACTAAGTGAAACCATTAATGCTGAATTCCAGCCAGACTAAATCAATCTGTAATTAATATTTTATAGGTTTACTTCACAGTTTGGTAATGTCATATTATTCTTCAAAGGAATGGGCTACGGGAGCCTATTCTGTACCTGAAGACGAGGATTTACATTGTTGTCTCCCACTATTATTAATGGAGAAGTCACATCTATTGAAATAATATCAAAATAGAAAATGGGATGGCATGTAATGGAAGAAAGTTACTAAGTTTCATGCAAATGAAAGCTGATAAAAAAATATTGTTTCACACTGTATAAAACATACACAATTGCTATGCTGATTTATGTAGCATTAAATGCATAAGGAGGTGGTATAAGTTTTGTGATGCTTATGATAGTTTTAGGAGCTGTAAATGGCTGTATCAGGTCAGACAAAGGTTTACATAATTTACTAATCTCTGACAGTGTGTAGGAGCAGATGTCTAGGAAAGCATGGAAGAGCAGGTCTGACACATACTGAGGAGTGTCTTTTTATTTCAGAGTCCTTATCTGATTTTACTTCAATGTGTCTGCTTAACCTCTTTTCTAAACTCATGTAAACTCTGGGAACCACACCACCATCTGGCAGTAAGGTCTGAGGCCCAGCTATGCCACATGTGGACAAGCACGCACTTCTGCTGATCTGCAGTCTGCTATCTGTTGATTTAATCAGATATTTATCACCTCTTGTACCATGAGAGACAGGAAATAATTTCTCTGTGCACATTCCCCTTGCTTCTTGGGGTTTTATAGGTCACTGCAGTATCTCCCTGGAGATATTTCTCTTCCAAGATGAAATGTGTTGGTCCACAGAGTAATTCCTAGCGTGGAAGAATTCCTGTTTCTCTTTGCTCTGTTCTGTATCACATTTAGTTTTACTAAAGCTTTTTCAATATAGGGAAGCCAAAGCTTTACAGAGTATTTAACATCAGCTAATATTTCAGCTTAGATGCAAAGCTGAGTGATAACTTACAGGCTTCTGAACAAGTATCTGCTTTAGAATAGAGTGTGTAGAGACACAGTGTAATTATTTTTTTTGTATTTTGGTAGCATTATAGACCTTAGGGCCAATTTATGTGAGCAGCTGCAGTTTGTATCTAAAGCTTTTTGCTGCCTGTGTGGTGAATTGTATGTTTCACAAAACACATCACACCTTAAGTGTGGTTTCATATTTTATACTGTTGATGTTTTATTTAACTACAGAAGACTTTCTCCTGTGTGGAAGAACTCTTAGCACTGTCTGTTTATACTCTGAAAAGGTGGTGTTACCTAAGTTCATAGGAGGAGGTGGCAGATTTGTTCAGGAAACGTATGGCTGTTACTCAGGATTTATTTTCAGATGATCTCTCATGTGACATGGAAAAACACAAATCTCATTTTTTGGGGTCATTCTTAAACATGAAAAGGTAACAAAACCACAGTTATATTTGATTCCCTCTGGTATTTAAATCTAGGGACAGTTAGCCTGAGTGCTCTAAACAATCTCAGTGACAGCAAGAGTACAATCAATTTGAATAAACAGCTTCTCATGGCATTTGAAAGTCCTATTTTCTTCAATGGGATGCTGAGAGATGGTTTGCTTTAAGATTTACTTTGTCCAGAGCTTGTCTCACCTCACCTGCAACACCAGCTTGAGACTGCACTGGAGAAGAACAAAGCACAAAATTATCTGGATCTAATAAAAATAGCATATGCAGGCTCACTACTTCCATGTCAATTTAAGCGATCTTCCATTCTGCAGGAGTGATATTCAGCAGGTGTGAAATACACCACTTTCTCTCCAGTTACAGGAGAACAACTGTTCAAACTGATTTTGATGTTTCAATGCCACTCATCCACACCTTGTGTGCCCTCTGCCTCCTAAGGACTAGTACAGCCGTGAGAACAGCTCGACCATTGAGACTGAAAACCCCTTGATTTAAGCACCAGGAGTGGTGTCAGTGCTCAGCACACATTCCTGGTTGTTTCAGCTGATCTGAGAGCACTGGGGAGTACAGCAATGATTAAACACAAAAGAGGTTCAGCCTGCTTACATAGGGAGAAGGGACAAGGGGGATGCACGCCACAGCCACGGTGACCCATGTCCCAGCCCTTGAAATGACTGATTGAAGAAACAGGTAGCAACTATTTTTATTACCTGAAGTTAGACTAACAATAGCTCATATCTGCTAAAAAAAAAATTAAAATAGTTTAGGTCTGCTTTAGAGATTCTACTCCAAAATTGCCATCTAATAAACAAAGCGGCAATGAATTTTCAAAATATGATTTTTCAATATGCATATGCATCTTACATTCCTATTTATTATTCATATAAAATGAAACCTTAAAACACCAGTAAATGATGCTCAGTGGTAACAGACACAATTATGATTAACTGAGAATGATTTACTGCCCAAGTTGCTCAGATTCTAATGCTTCACATTACCATATTTATTTACTTAAATTGAGCATTTATCTACTTGTTCTTAGTGTACAGCTACAGAAAAGTCAGAATATAAACTTATGTTCCTCTAGTTTATCTACCAGTATAATTTAATTCTCATAATAGCTGTTTCTCATTCTGCTTTGAAGAACTGGTCATTAGTTTTGTCAATGATGTTCCACCCTCCATGCAGAGTCCATCACGAAGTGCAATATTCAGAAGCTGCTCTCAGTTGGACTGTGTTCAGGAGTACTTCAATCATAGGGCTTGAATCAAGCTTATCTCCAAATTATGAGGTTACTCTTGTGAAAACGAGATTCCTGCCTCCTGCCTCCATGACAGGATGTCTTGTCATTCTGATGATATTTACTAGGATAATTTTACCAATACATTTCTTTTCATGGATGCTCTTATTTCTGGGTAATATCTGAATTTTTCCCGCTTGGTGAGTTATGCTCTCTCTACAATGGCAGGATAATTATGCTTCTACATTTCACCACGGAAGAAAATGCTAAGCTTCATTAAAAGTCTCCAATAAGTCAGTGATATTGTCTTTGCATGAATTTTTAAGAGGCAGTGAGATGTATCTGTATTTATTTAAGAAAAAAAAAAAGAACAATAAAACTTTTCAGACTTGGCTCTTTTGTGTAATACAGCACTTTTTTACCACACCAGTGACTACACAAATCGAACAAGTGACTTTAACCAGCTCTGCCAGAGTACCATAGCAGAAGATAATGCTATTATCCTTGTCCCTTCTAAGACTCTGTATTAAATGAAAAGTCCTCATCAAGTCAGCAAGAGAGAAGTTTTCTCTGACCTATGTTTACATAAACCACAGGGAATTTGTGAAATGTTTGGGGTTCTTAAATATCTCTGAATTGCACTCAGGCTAGAAGTGCAACAAAGAAGGTCCAAGGGTGGTCCCAGTCCAGGTCCAACCTATGAGCTGGCTCCTTGAAAAAGAAGGAATGAGAAATCTGGGTGACTGAATGTTATGTTTTGCAAATTTTCAGGATTTTGCATAGATGAAAGTAATACCTAAAAACAAATGCTGTCAAAGTAATTTCAGCAGACCCTATTTGGATGTCTGGAATCTTTCATTTGAATTCAGCATCCATCATCTCCCCATGATGAACAGGCAGTCTAACTAATGAGACAGAAGGATACCTTATAACCTTGCTGTCAGTGAAGCTCTGCAGATTGACTTCAGACTGGCACACACACACCTGGTAAGATGCATGGACTCATGCTGGGATGCAATTAGCACACACATTCTCATTTGTTATTGTCTCTTTAATCCCCATTCCTTATTTTTTTTTAATCAAGTATTAGGAGAGTTTCTCAAAGATGAAAATTTTCTCTATGCTTATTTCCCTACAGACAAAAATAACTCCCAACAGTAACCTGTGTTTAGTTTCAGGAGAAATATGGCATTTCTAAAATGCAAGTAAGCTCTCCATGGTATTTTGTATCATGAAAACAGTGAAAGTACATAGGCAAAAGAAGAGAATGCTTTCATATTATTCAAGAAGCATCTACCTTCTTCTCCAACTGAGCCTGAACAGGCTTGAAGGGACATGAAAGCACCGCATGTTCAGCAGTGCTTTGGTATTGTTTGTTTATTCCTTTTGCCATTTGAAGGGTTTCCAATGCTTAATATAAAATTTCACTTTAAAGCACCTTAGCAAAAGCATTACTTACTCTGATTTAAAAGCATTAAATACTTCATATGTATTTTTCCTGATACATATGCATACATATATGTGAAAAAATCAGCTATTTTTTATTACAAATATTTAATATTTTTATATGTCTTTCAATGAGATACAAACAAAGGCACATAAGATGGGGGAATAATTACATTTACTCAGGAGATTAAGCTTTTTTATGGTTCTTATAATTAATATTTTGGGACTGTATCTGCATTTGAAAAATCTAATCTAAATGCTTCTATAACAAAAATGACCAACATATCACAATTCTTATGCTTTCATTCCCTGAAAGGAAATGTCTGGGACACTGGTGTCGATGTGGAATTCACTGCCTGAATTAGAACTTTGCTCATTAATCTCAGGAATAATGTTTTTGCTTGTTAGTTTGTGTTTTCAGTTTTTTATTTTATGAGGCTTCAGAATAAATTTTAATTGTAAAGATAGTATTGAAATATGAATTCAATTTGTGTTAGGGGTTATAGGCTCAAAGCAAAATTTCCTACCCATCTTACCAGAGATGTCTCACCTCATATATGTGGGTCATTGTAGAAAATTCTGAAATAATTCAGAATCTATAAGGTCCATGCAAGCAATTAACCAAAATTCTTCTTTCCTTTCTTTCCCTACAGAGATACACCTACATATCTATTTTTATCGTCTCTTTCTTCTGTAGAGTCATTTTCAAACAGTGGGAGCCAAAACTCAGGCTATGGGGATTTAAAATCTCCTGAATTCCTTAGACATGCAGTACACAAAGGAAATTTTTACCCACTCAGCCAACCTTCACTTGTAGTGCTGAGATCTTAGAACACTGTGAGAACAGGTATATTAAAGACAAACATTGCCAATAATTTATTGCACTGTATAATTTATCTTAGAATATCAGACTTGAGCAGAATCAGCACAGAGTGAGGGTAGAACAGACTAGCTTTACCAAAGAAAGCACAAGAAAACTGTAAAAATAAAATTTCTGTGAGAATTCTAGTATTTATTTCTGCAACCACACACATTTTAACATCAAATGGAAGATGGCTTGGTAGCAAGAGAGAATCTCTCTTTAATTGAAGTTCTATAGAATAATTTAGATTGGAAAAGATCTCCAAGATCTCAAATTAAACTGTTAACTGAGCACTGCCAAGTCCACCACTAACCCATGTCCCCGAGTGCCACATCTACATGTACTTTAAATACAGAATTTTGCCAGAGATGGTGACTCTGCCAATTCCCATAGCTTCCTGTCCTAGTGCCTGACAACCCTTTCAGTGAAGAATTTTTCCCTAATATCTTGAGGCCATTTCCTCTCTCCTGTCACTTGTTACCTGGCAGAAGAGACTGACCCCCACCTCACTACACCCTCCTTTCAGGTAGTTGTAGAGAGTGACAAGGTCCTCCTTCAGCCTTCTTTTCTTGATGTTAAACACCCCCAGCTCCCTCAGCCACTCCTCACAGGACTTGTGCTTCAGACACTTCACCAGCGTCATTGCCTTCCTAGGACATGCTCCAGGCACCTCAGTGTCCTTCTAGAGAGGGATCCAAAACTGGATACAGGACTCAGGGATGTGACCTCACTAGTGCTGAGTACAGAGAGAGAATCCCTGCCCTGGTCCTGCTGGCCATACTACTGCTGATACAGACCAGGATGCCACTGGCCTTCTTGGCCACCTGGGCACAAGCCAGCTCATGTTTGGCCACTGTTGACCAGCACTTCAGGTCATTTTCTGCCAGGCAGCTCTCCAGCCACTCTTCCCAAAGCTTATAGGGCAACATGGGGTTATTGTGACCCAAGGGCAGGACCTGGCACCTGGCCTTGTTCAACATCATACAATTGACTTGGGTCATTGATCCAGTCTGTCCAGATCCCTCTGCAGAACCTTCCTGCCCTCCAGAAGCTCAATACATCCACTCAACTTGGTGTCATCTGCAAACTGACCAAAGGTGCCATTGATTCCCTCACCCAGATAATAAATAAGGATATTAAACAGGGCTGTTCCCAATACTGAACCCTAGGGAACCCCACTGGTGACTGGCCACCAGCTGGATGTAACTCCATTCACCACCACTCTCTGGGCCCAGCCACCCAGCCAGTTTCCAACCCAGAGAACAGTGCACCCATTCAAACCATGAACAGCCAGTTTCCCCAGGAGAGTGCTGAGGGAGACCGTGCCAAGGGCTTTACTAAAGTTCAGGTTACTAAAGTTCAGGTAGACGACATCCACAGTTTTCCCCTCATCCACTCAGTGGCTCACCTTGCCGTAGAAAGTGATCAGGTTGGTCAAGCAGGACCCCTGCTGGCTGGGCCTGATCCCCTGGTTATCCTGCATGTGCTGTGTGACAGCACATAGGATGATCTGCTCCATGATCGTCCCTGGCACTGGTTATATTATGGTCATAACTAGTTATGGTTAACAAGTTAAATAATAGATGTAAGTAGGTAGAAAATTTGCTTTAATATTAGTGAAGTTACAATCCAAATGAAATACAGAAAGGCACATTTTTTTCCTACAAGCAGTTTAGCAAATTTCCTTGCTTTGTTTACGCAGTACATATAGCTAAATCAAAATGGACACAAGATCAAAACTTTTTTTTTAGCATTTTAGTAGAATGTGAGGAAATCACCTTTTCTGAGCAGCACTTGTCATGCAGCCTCCATGAACCCACCCACCCTGTGTTAAATGTAAAGCAGTATAGAATGTATACAACAATCGTGCAGCTCCTCTTTCCGTCTTCCAAAAGTGGTGCTTTATCGCATAAATGATATCATTGCCCAAGTGTTTCAAGAAGTTTAATTAAATGTATCACTTCCAATAAATTCCTTGGGCAAATGGTCTACCATAGGGGCACATAAAGAACGTGAACATTAATTGCATTTGAGATTAGCCTTGTTGAATTGAATTCTCACACACTGATACCCTTTCTGCTTAAGCCATAAATATCAGGCATTTATACATCCAGCTATTGGCAGGTTTACTGTAAAGTAATATTCCCACTAGACTGCAAGCCTACACGGGAAAAAGTTTACTATAGCAGAACTACCTGCTTACAAATTACCAGTGAGGCAGACAGTACCTCTCCTTTGATACTCTTTACAAATGCAGCATTTCTATTCAATATCATTCCATTAACAACCTCTGCATCAGAGAATTGTACATGAAAAAAAACCCTGTAGTTTTATAAACCATCAAAAATTTCTGGGTAAAAAAACCCCCACCAACAAAAAAACAACCAAGAGAAAGCCAAAGCAAGGACACCTAGTGAAAAAATCCAATTTGCTGATAAATTAATTAAATTCCCTGCTGACCAAACCCTGACTGAACATGCCTCATGTGGGAGAGACTGAAAGACAAATTTGCTAATTAATGTTAATGCAGGGATTGGAACAATTAGAAGAATAGGTTCACAGCAGAACATCCCTCTTTTGCTCAGTTAGTACAAGCACAGTAACTAGATCTTTACATTTGCAAGAGCTATTGTGAATTAAACAATTCCATTACACACAACACAAGTAATAATATTGCAGTCCCCTTGTGGAGGGAAATGTAAAACAAGTAAGGAATAGCTGTTCTTTCTGGGTTTATACGTAATTGTGTCCCAATATCCTGAGTATCGTGGGAAAACCTTAAGGGATTAGTACTACTGTGGCACTTCTAATAGTCTAAAAGATTATCATGCCTGAACATCTTTTCCAGGCATATTCTAATGGAGACTTAAACATTTGTAACTAGTAGATTATTATAATTGCATTTCAGCGAATATAGTTGTAAAATAGCAAATTGGATAAACTCACCTGTATGGTATTACAGACTAATGAGAGATGGGAAGGCTTCAGATGAATAAAATTAAAAGTGGCTGAATTCCCTTTACCAGTGCTTACATTCACTACTGTTAATTTTTACAATGAGAAGAAGACTGTACACACGGTGGTGACCTGCCTGACTTCTTCCTACTTTTAATAGATTTGTTTTAAAAATTAATTCTGGATGAAGTAAGATTCTTGGCCTACACAAGGGAATCTCACAATATCAGTTATAATTTTACTGAGTTTATTGGTTTCTATATGAAAGCTAACATAGTGCAAAAGATGTTTGCCAGTTCCTGATGATTCTACCATTTTTATAAATTATTTCTTTAACATTATTTATCACATATTTCTATTTTGCCACCATGCTATCTCTTAATTACTGATCAATATGACTCTAAATATAGAGCTACTCAAATGGTAGACTACAAGGAGCCATAATGGACTACTGGGTAACTAATGTCTGTTTTAACAAGTCCATAACCATGTATTTGCTATAGGAGATACTTTACTATGGCTCCAAAGGAGCTATTACAAGCTATTGACTTTGAGCACATTCCTACCCATCTAATTATGTATTAATGTTACTGCTGTTACTGTCACAACAGAGAAAATTGAAGCGAGACAAAAAGTTAAGAAGTGAAGTAAACGCAAATTTATCTAGCATTGAAAATTCTAAATGAAATGTTTCTTTTCCGCTGTTTACATGTTTCTTGGTAAAATACATAAAATTGGTGAGCAGCTGAAAGGAAGAGGGATGACTATTAGAGCATTCTAACACTCAGTGGATTCAGTTTCCAGTAAGGTAGACAATAGTTTTGTTTCGTTCTGCATTCCTGAACAGAGGCATCACGCAAATTTCTCTTTTTAATATTGAGCTCAGTGAAAGGAGCAAGTTTGTTTTCTTCTTCTATCTGTGTACCGTTGCACTGATTTTCAAACTAAATCCTTACTGAGAAGGGAGATACATTTCTTTTGATTTATCTGGGTTCAATTTTCAGTAACATAAGGAAACTTAAAGCAAGGAAATTTTAATTTATTCCATTTTACAGTGAAGAATTTGCACAGCTTCAGTCCTGGCTGCAGGTAAAAAACAAGGAAATAGAAGAGGGATGTAATGAAATCTAAAAGGGGAGCAAAGCTAAAATGAAGGAACAACCCTCTCCAGATGAACTAAGTATCCTTCAACCTCCCCAAAAGACAGCAGGACCTCGAGCTACACACCCAGCTTTCCTGAATTCAGGAGTTTGACTGTATTCACATTTATAGAATTTACAACTACTGTCTAAGGCTGATAGTGGAAAAGACAGTGGATGTATCTGAGAGTGTGATCAAAGACAAGCCAGAGACAGTATCATTTTGGCAGACAGCCAGTTTCTAAGCCCTTCTCTACCACACTGAGATTCTCATAAGAAATCTTGTGACTGTGTATGATGATGAGGCAATCCATACCTGGACATCTTACTTTTCTAACATCTAGAAGATGTAACCAATAAAGCGAGTCAAAAGAGAATATTTTCCTAAATTCCTGTTGAAAACTTCATCAGAAGCCTGGAATGCAGAGTGCAGAATACTTCTTCTTTTAAATTAAACCCCCCCCAAACATATAACTCTTTCTTCAGTAGTGCATGCAGTTTTCAGTACCTCTAAATCAAGTCCTTTCCCAAAACATGCAACAGTCCTTATGCAGCAGAGGAGGAAATGGAAAATAGAATTTTCTAGCAAAATTACTCCTGGACATGATTTGCTATGGCCTCTGACCAAAGACTTCCTGAACTGAATCACCCTGACCGTCACAAAAAACTAAGCAATAGGGCTTAGAAATATCCATAGAATACATATTCCCTCAAGCCGCATGATTCTAACCATTACCCGAAATCTTAGATGGAACCTGTCTCACCTAACTTCAGGAACCTGTAATGTAGATGTTTAAAGGTGAGCTAAACTCTTAATCTAGGCAGTGTCTGCTGTCATTTGAGAGAAACAAACATTTTGAAAGCACAATTCATTTGACTTATTTTAGCCATCTTTACCAGAATGATCTATATTATAATACAAATATTAAAAATAAGCCTAATGTACCCAGCTGAGATATGTAGCAATCCACATTTAATTTGATTAGTTCCTCTCCTTAAAATAAAGTTTACAGAGTAGAAAAGGCCACAAGTTATGTATCTGAAAGAACTACACAAAGGAACAGGTAAGATAGAGAGATTTTCGAGTCTCCATCAATAGCATCTCACCCTTAATTGCACTAAAAGTTACAGCCCACAGATCATATTGCACAAAACCATAAAACCGAAACACACCCAACCACTGGATGTCTCAGAAACAGCCTGAATAGCCTGAATTCCCCTCAAATCTGAGAGATTTAGTGAACCAACACTACAGAAGAAATTTCTTAATTCACAGGTTACTAGGATGTTAGGCCTAATATTAATTAAAGTTGAAGGGGCATCTAGAGGTCATTAGGGATAACTTTGAGGATAGATACTACTTCAAAAGGAGCTCGGGTTGCTTAAGGGAAAAGTCCATTTGGGTTCTGAAAGCCTGTCTGGGATACCTGTTCAAGTAAAAAGTCTGCTGCATCTACAAACATTACAAAATGTGGTGAAAAAGTGGTAAGACTTCTGTTAAGCAATAGTATTCTGTAGTCCTTCATTTGATAGGCATCATCCAACATGAGAAAGAGGGTGGAGGACGTCGTATGTACACTACCTATACAAAACCCCAACAATCTGTTAATATTTCCTTGGCATAGTTTAGTAAGCTACTTAGTTTGACTCAATGTGATAATATAATTAGCTTTTTCAGTTCTACTCATTAAAGGAAAAAGAGACAAAAAAGACACAAAATTTCCTTAAAGAAACCAGAGGACAAGAGATGCTACAGTCTTTTTTTTTGATCATTTTGCTAAAATAATGGGTGTTATGGGTGCTCAATTATGCCTAATTGACAACAAGTATCTAGTGATAGCTAAGAGTTCAGGCAGATATAGTCTCTGTTCCTGCTGTCCCCAGTTCAGTTTTAAACCACCCTGACTACTCTAGCTATATTTGATCTTTATTTCACAGAAGAAGAATGCATTGCAAGTGAAAGAACAGGAAAGAATGAGGAATTGTGGTATAGCTGCCTATCTGGAACAGCCTCAAAGAAATTACAGGCACTGCAAACATAAAACCACTGACTGAATTAATTAACTAACGAAATTTCATTTCTCATTTCCCTCCTTCTGCATTGTAGTACTGCATGTCCTTGAACCGCCACCTGTACTCACTCACAAGCCTTTATTACTGGAAAAATAAAGGAATGAGACACACAAACACGCACTTTCCATTATGTATGTTATGGGTGATTCCAAATTATGCCAAATACTCAGAATAGGGTTGGGAAAATGCTGCAAAAACATTTTTATACATATATATATATAATTCAGTAGCAGAAAATGTTTTTGCAGTATCATCAAAGCTGTAGCCAAGCTAGTGGCTATAGCTACAGTCATATCTTCATTCTCTGTGGTAGAATGGTTCATTGCTTTCCACTATATATTCGGAAGGGAAAACTGGGGCAGTTAGGCATGGGTGTTCTAGGGTGGGTAATATCACCAGCAAACAAATCAAACCAAAAGGATTTGGCCCTCATTAAGATAACTGAACCTTGTAACAGTCCCTTTCAGAAGAGTTAAATAAGGACAGCAAATAGTGGTAGATGTCCATGTGCATCATTTCCCCTCTCAGCTCATAGGAAGCAGTTTCAGTGGTTACAGCTTTATGGTGATTAGGCAGAGCAGAGCAGTTCTGTCTATGCTAGAGCCACTGACCCCCATTACACGTGCTGTGAATATTACTAAAGCAGTCTGGGTTGCACAGGATCACCAGCAAGTGGATAACAAATGACAAAATGAATATCCAGTCTGAACTGAGAATCATACGGGTTTCTGTTTGAAGCAGTAGGAACTCAAAACCCCAAAGGAATTTGGAAAAAAGTAGCAGCAACTGAACTCAATAAAGGTTTAGCAAAACTATTCAAGAAGTCAAATAGCAAAACTATTCTTACAAATCAAATACTAAAGCTGCAACTACAGATTTATTTTTCAAATCCTTTCTTGCAATGCAAACCAAAGAACTCTGTAACAGACACTTGCCTTCACATGTCTCCTTTCAAGCTCTTTTTCTGATCAAGTGAAACTCCACACTGGCAAGAATTGTGTTGTGAGGTGTCATATGTTAGTAAAGCAATTCATCAGAGCTCAATTTATAGCAAATAGAGGTTGCATGGTGTTCTGTTCTTCCAGATCACCAGGATATCAGTAATGGTATTGCCAGTGAGTGAAAAGGTGCTAAGAGCTATATATAAATGATACATTTCCCAGAGCTCATATGAAAGTCATGACATCTTTGCTGGAGGAACTGCTAGGTTAAAAAACAGTCCTTTCCTGGTTGTCATACTCTTTCTGAAAAATAATTGTCCGATGAGTCAAAATGGCTTTTTCTGATCACCCCTTCATCTAATTTTGTATGTTTTCACAGAAATATTCCCTGTCAGTAGCAGCACTATCTAAACACAAGGCTGTATCATGCTGGTGTCTTGTATACAGAATCCAAAGGTTTTGCTTTTAGTGTCAGCATGCATAATAAAGAGGATTTTCACAGTTTCTTTGAGTGGTATTACTCAGGATATATGGCTTTACTTGTTTATTATTGCCTTAAAATAAGTAAATCTTTTGTACATTGATGCTGAATATGGAAGTGTTTCTTAGGCTGGGGTTTCACTGTGGTTTTTCCTCCCCTGCACTGAAATGCTGAGCCGTGCTTCATTTGCCAAAAACCAGATGCTTCCTCCTGCTCCTCCTGTAGCCAAACGT
The DNA here is from genome assembly GCA_013397055.1 of Pachycephala philippinensis. NCBI lineage: Eukaryota > Metazoa > Chordata > Aves > Passeriformes > Pachycephala > Pachycephala philippinensis. The sequence goes on from VWZT01013495.1 coordinate 227,051, forward strand.
TTGATTCGGATGGGGTTTTGCATCTGTTATACCAGTTATGGGAATTGCAGGAACTCATTAGCACTCAAACCCTGTGTCAGCAGACTTCCTCTGGGAAAGAGAGGAAAATGAGTGCCCCACAAATAATCCATGGCAGGAGGTTTCATCCCTTCAAAGATATCCAGACAGGTATCTGTAGTTATGTAGCTATTTCTAAAAGCATTTCTAAAATACCTATTTTTTTTCTCCATAAATATGCTTAGATTATCTGCTGCCAGTGAACAAGTCTGATCATTGACTTCACTGGGAATAGAAATATTGGAACACAAATCAGTAATTTATTTTTAGGCGATCTCTTAAGGATTTGATTTCCTTAAACATAAGTAATCTGTCCTGCAGATACGTCAAAAATAAACTTTGAAGGCTGCTCTTCAAAGTTTCACCATATGTACTGGCACAGCTCAACTTTTTTTTTTTTTTTTTTTTTTTTTTTTTTTCTTTTTTTTCTCCTCCGTTTTTATTGGCATCTTCACAGGACAACACCTTGACATAAGAAAACATCCAACTCCTCTCCCCCTTGAAAAGGCTGGCTTGTTGTTAGAATGGATACTGTCCAGGAATTTAGTGCAGTTGAATGTTTGTTGCAACTTTATCACTTCTTTTCAGGACAGACATTTTTAACTAGCATGAAAAAAGGAGAAAAGGAATATATTTGTTTTCTCTAGTTTCTCCAAAATTTATTTAGGGCACAAAGGTGCTGCCATTTGGATGCTTTAAAGTATAAATAACACTTTTGTTGCCTTTTATGCTGAATAAACAGACCAAGGTCCTATGAAATGTCAGATATATTCTTAGCAACTGAGCCATTTCTCATAAAGGATCAGCAAATCTAGGCATTTTTTTCTTATTTATAATTAGCAGCTTTGCCTTTCCAGTCAATCCTATTCTCCATGTTAAAATCCCAGACATTCTCTTCTGTTCCCTTTGAGGTCTGTTGCTTGACACATATGAGAGAATTTTTTAAATTTTGCTGCCATATTCCCATGGAAACAGGAATTACACTGTCATTTATTGACTGCTTTTGAGAACAGTTGCCCAACTACCACCTCTTAAAAACCAGTTGGCTAGTTATGCCACACCAACTAGGGATTGCCAGTAGGTGCTATGAAAAGTGTGTGTGTTCCCTCTTCTGAGATGAAAGACATTACAAAGCACTTAAATACACTGTTGAGAATAAATAGGACCACTGAGGAGTGAATGGTTATTTTCATACACATGCAGAAATTACATAAGTGAGTGATTGTGTAAAGCAGCTCTGCTGAGCAGAGAAGGCTGTTCAATAATAAATTCAAGAATTATATTCAGAATTTTGGTTGTTAAATGAGTGGCAGCATTTGGCCAGATTGATTTTGGTTTGACAGTTATGATAAGGAATCCATTTTGTTCCAGTCCTTGTAGTAAGTTTCTTCCACTTATCCAACCCAAGAAGCCACACAGAAAACGACCAGATATAATTCATACCACAGCCTATGAGAACAGAGGCTTGTTTAATTTCCAAAACCATCCTGCTTCATGTATTATTCCTGCAATTTAATGTAATGACTTTCTTAATGTCTCACTTGGATTCACTTCAGTAAAATGTCCTTTATCCTCCCTCCCCCCAGTTTCCTGCTTAGAAATTGCAGATTAATGAGAATTTACATGGATGAAATGAATTCTACTCTATCAATGCTCAACTATTTGTGAGTGGTTTACAAGCTGCGGGTTAGTTGAACTGCAGATGCAGGGACACCGAGCTGGCTCCTTGCAGAGACAAGTCTGGTCTGGCAAGAACTGTATGCTACTATAGAGTGCTGTGGGATGGTGGCTTTACAGTTTTCAGGGTCAAGATGGCCCAGAACCAGTTTACAGAGTCTAAACTAAAATCACTTGGCCTCCCTGCACCATGCAGAGTCAGCCAAACAACTCTGCGTGGAGCTAGTCCAAGCCTGGCACAGCTGACTTTGGAGAGGAGGTAAAGTTTGATGGGCACTGCATTATAGCCCATAGAGCTTTCTTTCTCCATGCCTCTCTGCTGCTTTCCGGCAGTGCTTCTGGTCCAAGGGATTATTGCTAAGATGCAGAGTGGAACTGCTGTACAGAGCCAGCATGGATCTAGTGCCGTGCCTGAACTGGTGCACACTGCTGGAGTGGGAGTCTGGACAGAGACACCTGAAGGGCCCTGATAAAGTCAGCTGTGCTCTACCTGCCTTGTTGTCTACACCAGACATCCTATTGACTCTCCTTTATCTCGCACTTGTTCAATTATTTTGTACATCTCAGGTATCCTCATCTTCCTTACTTGTGGTCAGCTGATAATAAATTCCTTTCTGAAACAAGGCTGGGTTTTGGGGATACTTATCAACTAATGTTTGGGGAAGAAATGTTTTTTTCTGAGTAAAAAACCTAATTGTCCAGTTGCTAGGACATTGAAACCAGCAGTGAGTGGGACCAGCCAGCACAGTAAGGGCTACCTCAAAGGTTTCCTTTGTGCTTTCCTGCAAATTGGGAAAAATCTTTGGAGCCTGTTGGACAAATTGTGCCAGGGAATTTAATAGGAGACTGCTTGTTACCACAGACCAAAGGGATCCAGGCTTAGTGCTATAGGCAGTGATGTTTCTTGCCTGGGAGTGGTTGTCTAGCACAGGGGTAACTCGAGGACAATTGCATAAAATATCTGGCTTCAGGGGAGCTAGTCATTACTGGTCTGGAGTTTCTACAAAGGGAGCCTCCTGATCCCCAGCTCCATAGCGCAGTCTGCATTCCTCCATCCCAAATGTGGATCTGAGGGCTGCTCGAGAGCCATTACAACATCTCTAAATTATACTGTTGGTTTTTGAAAATTAATTTAAAATGTTTTTAAAGAGGAGCGTATGACAGGAGGCCCTTACTTGATAGTGTTTCTGGAGATAAATGGGTCATGCCAGAACAGACCCAGAGAAAGTAGAATACAGCCTGCTGCTTGCTGACTGCCAATGAGCACTACCGCCCATTTAGGAGTACAAGAACAAAAGACAAACTAAATTATTAACTGCATGTACTTGAAAAGAATCTTAAAGATTACATCTTATTGCACGAAACTCTTTTATCAAACTCCACGTCAACAGCTGTATGTTAACTCTTGAACTTTTGTTCTCGGAAGCTTCTTCTCATGCCTCACTTTTCTAATGCTGTCAGTTTTCTGACAGAGTCTTTGGCGTACTGAAATGTTGAGTGAGCATTAAAAAACAAGAGTTTATTCAAAACTAGGCTTGCAAAATTCAATCAGTGAATGATGGGTCCTACAAAAGTGTTGAAAAAGCTAAATGACACATGTGAAGGGGAAAGTTTACATGAAACAAAGATTAACATTAATTTAAATGCTGTTTTACTGTAATAGAGGCTGGAGTATCTATCACATGCACATCCAGGGGAACAAGAAGCTTCGGGCATCTTACACTATAATGTTGAATATTAGGTATTTCTGCAACACTGATCTCTCTACACATATCTTGAGAGAGCTGAGATCCCAAATGTGCTGCATGACATTCTTTCTCTTTGTATGACACATGTGACCTTAGAAAATATCTCTCCAAGATGATCGCTAACTTTTCAATTTTTTTTAGAAAACTTTCTAATGCATTTGTTCATGATATGCATAGAAGGCTTTTTCCTTTTTTGTGGGTATATCTTAACTTTCCTTTGGAGTAAAACTTATACCCCTTGAAACTGATGCATCCTAGTGCAAAGAAAAGACTTCTAGAAGCATTATCCACTCCTGATGAATTCAGGTTTCTGAAATTATCTGTTCTAGAGCAAAGGAAATTCAGGGAAAACCCAAAATTAAGAAATGCCTTTGTGACTGATTTTTCAGCCTTGTTCTTCCAGCTGTTATCAAAAACTGATTTATCCCTTCTCAACATGTAATCCTCATGCTGACTGTGAAGAACTAGCAACATCAAAGTGAGTATCTGCTAAAGGTACTCCTAGTGAAGAGAAGGATTCCTTTGTCTGAAGCATCAGCCAGCCTTTGTGCACTGCAAAGGGGGTACCAACATCTCTAGAAAAGTGCCAGGGCATAAATTCCAGAACCTCTCATTCTTTCAGCAAAGGTTTTCCAAAGCTGTGAAAACATGTAGCACCTTAGAGGAGAAAAGTATTTATACAGGGAAAGCTGCTAGGGGAAAGTAGTTCAAAGTAATTCAGAGAGTTTTGGGGTTTTTTTCCCCCAAATATTTTTTTGTGAGTGCTTATCATCCAGAAGAGAAAACCAGGGAAAAGACTGTTGTATTCATTTTCAGAGTGACAATCTTATTTTCTGTTTGTGAATATGGTAATAATATATTTTCTCCTGGTATTACAATGCCTTTTTCTAAGGAAGCAGCAGTAAACTTTATCTGAGGCATGCTAATGAAGTCCTTCGACAGAAGACAGACTTCATAGGAAATTCCCACCTCACTTTAATTCAGCTCTCAAAAACAAGAGGATGAAGAGCTATGCAACCTTTTCTACTTTGTAAAGTTTCATTGTTAAATTTTGCTTTCTAAAAATATAAGAGCATGACAAATATGAAAAAAAACCCCTCCCATGTGTGGAGTTAGTTCAGTTTGGCTGTCAGGTTTCACTCATGACACAGCCCTAATGATCTCTCTTCCTCCAAATCTCCTCTTAAAAACAGTGTGATATCCTATTAGAAAAACTTATAAATGATGTGCTTCACTACCTCCCATTGAAAAAATGGAGAGGAGTGAGAAGGCTGTCAGAGAGCTTAAGAAGTAGTTTAGAAGTGTTTCTCTCTGCAATGAGGAATAGGAATTTCCATCTTCCACAGAGACTCTGAATTGCTTTAGCCTATTCGAACTACTGCAAATAGATTGAGTGCACAGAACAAAGTCGTCTAGAGCTACTGGAGACAAACTGCACATTTCAGAAGATTAAAGGAGCTAGTTTCCACCCCCACTTTGGGGATCAATGAGGAGATGTGCCGGGGTGTGCTATCTCAAGGAGCATCTTGCTGCATGCTGCTTATCCTCAGCTGCCTGGAAGGGGGCTTTGGTCACACACTGGCTGGGAAGGAAGTTCCTTTGCTCTTTTGGCTTTAGGTGATATCTGACCTGCAGTCATTGCAGATACACCTAAAATATTTTGAATTATTGGCAGTCTGCAGCAGCAGGGAGCCCAGCACATGCTGACAGATTATTTTACTTTTCTTGATGGGTGGCTTTTCCCAGGCCGTTCCTACCTGTGCTACCTCAGCTAAAGAGCTCTCGGTGTCTGAGAAAATAGATATAAAGTAGCTTAGCTAATTCCAAATTTCCTGCAGATTGTGCTTCAGATTTGCTGTTTGTTTATCAGTCTGGAAGAGAAAGGGGAGTAAAAGCAGGTTTTTTTGAGGTTAAGATATTTCTTTAAAACTTCTCCAAACAAAAAAACAACAATGGACTGGAACAGATGTGGGTCACTGAGAACTGGTATTGCAAGACTCTTATGATATAAAGCTCTTCATAAAATTACAAGGCTGCACCTTAAAAGCAATTAATTTTGTTGTCCCTATTTGAATGAAGAGGAATTCCAGAATCTCACTGCTCTAATTTTGCAAAGTCTTTCTTTAAGTCCCAGAAAGAAACATTGTGTCATCATCCTCCAACTTAAATTTCTATTTGCTTTCCTTATTCTTGTTTCTCAGATAATATACTGGTTGGGTCTGGCTGGGATGGAGTTACTGTTCCTCAAAGTGTCCCATATGGTGATGTGTTTCAGATTTGAGACTAAAACAATGCTGATAACACACCAGTGTTTTGGCTATTGCTGAACAGTGTCTGCACGGTATTTGGGCTGTGTCAGTTTCTCATGCTGCCTCCACAGTGAGGAGGCTGGGGTAGGCAAGGGGCTGGGAAGGGACACAGCTAGGACATCTGAGCCCAAATGACCAGAAGGATATTCCAGGCCATATAATGTAACACTCAGCAATAAAAAGCTCAAGGAAATGAGAAGGAAGAGACATTCATGGTTATGGCTTTTGTCTTCACAAGTAACCATTATCTGTGCTGAGGGCTGGCTTTCCTGGAAATGACTAACCATCTTCCTACTGGTGGGAAGTAGGGAATGAATACCTTATTTTGCATTGCTCCACGTGCAGCTTTGCTTCACCTATTAAAGTGTTTTTATCTTCACCCATAGTTTTTAAGCTTTCCTTCCAATTCTCTTTCCGTGAGTGACTGGGTGGGTGCTCAGCTGTTGGCTAAGGTCATCCAACTACCAAGACAGACAACAACAACATTTTCTTACTCTCTTCCAGGCTTTATTTTTGTAACTCTTCTTAGAGCTGCAACATATTCAACCATTCATTTGGACCCTTTTTCCTGACAGCAAACTGCATTTCTTTCTTTCTTTTATTTAATTTTTTACTGGTAAAAATATTTCTACTGATACACCCCAGGGTGCACTTTTCTGTTTCATTGCACTATATGAATCCCACTTAGTTTCTTACTGCTACTTCTTTTGTGACTGTGAATAATGTTAAGCATTTCTTCTCTGGGTGACACAGCTCAAAGAAAGGGAAAATGTTGATTGTTTATGTCATCAGAGGTGTGTTGACACTACTAAAAGTCAAATTATAATTTACTACTATTTTGTTTTATATTGGCATACACATTGAAGGAAACATTTGCGCTTGCTCACAGGTTTTGAAAGAACTGTACAGTGAGGTCAGGATTCAAATCTCTGTAACATCAATGGTACTTCTGAGAGAGTCAAGTATGAACTCTTCAACTGTGTGCTTCAGATTTTTAACTGTCAAATTTTGTGAAAAATGTTAAGCTTAGAGTGGATAATACAAATCTTATGGTGAAGGGAAAATTGTCATGTGGCTGCTATGAACTATTATGAACTACAAAATGAACCATGGGTACTTAGTCAGTGGGTCTGGACACTTGCTTGTCACAAAGAATTTGACCTGGGTATGTTGTCTCACAAAAAATGTACAGTTGAGATACCTCTGACAAAATACAGATTTATTTTGTCATCCTTTCCCCCACTTAGTCCATAGAGAAAGACAGGCACTGCTAAGGCAGAGTTCATCTCACCTAAAATAAGTGATTAAAGCTGCCTCCTTTTTTTTTTAGGGATACAGGGCTACTTCAGTCCCAAGATAAAACCTTAATTCAACTCAAAATTCAGACATAAATACATGTAGACATTTACACCTTAAACATTTAAGTTGTCTGAATCTGGAGCTCTTAATATTAGGTAATATGAATACCTCTTTTGGATGATTTTGCCACTTGGGAAGGTTTTCCTACATAGCCTCCATTTCTATCTTGCTTTTTTTCTAGTTTTCATTAGATAGTTTAATAAGCTTAATTTGGGGTGTTTTTCAAATCTGAAGATAAATCTGATTTTTTGGACATATTAAAATGAAATGGTAAAGAAAGAACCAAGAGAACCAGATTCAAAATGAAAACATAAACTTGATTCCCTCTCCTCCTTCTTCCAGCTAGGGAGATCTCCGAGTTCTTGCTTCCTGGAACATAAATTTTTCTTGCCCTGTACTTTAGCTTTTTAATTACTTTTTATCAGGGATGAACAGAATTTCTGTCAAGCAAAGATATTTTCTTACTTGGTTTAAAAAAAAAACAAACCAACAAAAAAGAAGGTCATATACTTGGGAAAATTACAGAAAGACAGTTTATGGGCTGTAGCAAGTGAAAACTACTGGTGTAAAATGATTATCAATTACTCATTTTCAACCAGCTATCTCACTGGATCCATTCTACCTGCTATATTGTAGTGCATTTATCAACTTAATTCAGGCAGTTAGTCATTTTATTTTCTCATTTCATTATTCTGTATAGAGAGCAATTGTTTTTGCAATTATGGTAATAAAACTATATTTAGATCTGATTTAACCTCCCACTCCTTTAGGCATCTCAGTTAAGTGTGTAAGCCGTGATCCTTTTTGCTCTTCTCAGTACAGATGTTCCCTTTACACTTGGGGGAAGAAGAAATGGGGCTGTCAGGGAAATGTGGACAGTAGGAGGCCTCAGTAAAAAATTTAAATCAGGCAGGTTCAGTTTTGGCCATGGTCATTACCACTGAGAGACATAACTGATTCACTGTTTTGAATTCCAGTTCTGGCAAATCTGGCACTTCTTGAAATTCATTTTAAATTTTCCTAGTTTTACTCCATTTTCTAGGTTGAAACTTTGGAAGACTTTCAGCTTTCACAAATTCTGATATTAGCCAAAGTTACATAGAAAGCATATATACAGAAAATATATACATATATATATATATAAACTCTGAGGATTTGGGTTATTTAAATGTAATTTTCTTCTGTTATTTTTATGAGGAGGTTGGGCCCAAAACCGGGATAGAAATCAGTAACAGCAAGAGGTCGATCTCCTAATAATGTACCTGCTACCTATAAAAGTACCTATAAATTGGCTGCTTAAATGGCTGAATTTACAAGAGAATTCTAGGATTCATACAGTCCCCCTTGCAGTATGCTAATGAAGTATTGTAAAAAGCAAATATCAGAATTGCAGTCCTCTAGCATGACAATTTCTGCTTTGAATCCAAAATATCTTTGACAGTTTTTGTTCCTTCTTTCATCATCTTGCACTTAATAGATCTCTCCCAGTAATTATTTTGTTCTTTATCTTCTTCTGATTACTTCTAAATTGAAGATATCTTTTTTTTATGCCTTGAGATTTGTATATACTTTTGAATGGAAAATGTACTCTTAAAATTTGTTAAATGTTCTGTGAGCTTCATCCCTGACCTTTTGTTTTTCAGCTATATTCATTTCATGCAGTCCCTTGGATATTGCTAGTGTATATTTTCAGGTTTGGGCTTCTTTGTTCATCAACATTAGCCTTCTTTATTTCTGGTGTATTTTTAGCTAGATTACATGCACAACCCTTGGGCATACATTAATTTATCTTTGAATGTTTTCCATTTCCCTCTGTGTCCTTTATCTCTATTGATTTATCCTACTTGATTTCATCCTGTGCTTTTACATTCTTCTGAAACTCACTCTTTGAAATTTAACATCCTTTTTTTTTCCTTTTGTGGTTTTACCTGTGTCCTAATTACCACTCTAATTAGGTTATGAACACAATTGCAAAGAGCCCTTGCACTTCTGCAATCCTGTTATATTTACCACACACAGACCTAGCCAAAGATTGATTTTTTCTTCTAAATTCTTCCTTTTTCCCTACTGCATATATAGTATAGTGCTGTGCTTTAACCACAGAATTAAACATCTCTTGATTTATTTATCTTATGTAATGAGCCTAAATGTACTAATTCAGAACTTTAACAATTTGCTGTAGATAATTTTGTTTTTACAATTCCTATATACTGCTATAAGTTTTTTCAAATGAAGACTCTAAATTTGTCTAGTTTTTCTTCTTTTTTTCTCTGGTTTCATTGTAAAATATAATAAATGACCTCTACTGTCACATTTCCAAATGTAAAGTATGTTTACACTTTTCTTAAGAAAAATATTACAACCATATCTCCCTTTAAAAATTTCTAGTTATTGGGGATTTTTAAAATTTGTCTTATATTGTTATTCAAAATTTGCTCTTTGTTCCAAATGATGCACGAAATTTTTCTCCTCTCCTCTCACCCTCCTTTGACTTCCTAATTTATCTCAGTTTTTTATATTAATCCTTTGCAGACTTTCACAGCATTCATCTGATCAATCTTTAACTAATTTTATCACATGCCTTTTTTATTTTTATGCACCTGAAAGTCTTTGCCATGGTGACAACATCATTGTTATTGCCATGTACAGACAAAATTTAAAAATTTCAGGAATATTCTGGGGTATTGTACAGCTTTAAAGTAATACATATTTAAATTGCAGTCACTTTTGCTACCATACTACTAGGTAAATCCAAATACTTGATACTTCTATGCAAATTTATCATAGATGCATAGAATGATATGGGCTGAAAGGGACCTTAAAGATCATCTAGTTATGCATAGCTAAAGGAAAAAAAAAACCCACAGTGTTTTGTTTTCATATTTGTTTCTGCCTCCTCATTTAAGCAACTTTCCCTTGCTTACAGTAGATGGTTTCCACAAGCATACTCTTCTTGCTGTTCAGCTCCTTCCTACTGCTACTTCTGGCTAATGTACTTCAACCACTCAGTTGTCAATTCTTTCACCTATTACATCTTTGAAGACCAGAAAGGATGTAAAGAGACAAAATATTTTCTAATTTCATATCTCTATCATAGTTATGACTGTATGTCCAGAAAATGATCCTGTTTCTTAGAAAATTATCCTATTACATTCTTCTTCAGATTACTTTCTAGCCACCAAGACCTATAGATTCTGAGATAAATGGTCAGATTGCCTTCTTCCCATGGACACCAGTTTAACCTCAGAGTTGCAGTAACTTCAAAAAAGTTCACCTGAAACTTCATTGCCAACTTTGCTTTGCAACAACATTGTTTTGAAGTTCAGAAAATACTGAGAACGATTTGAAATCTTACAGTCGCTTCATTGCAAGACCCAATCCAGTCCTGTAGTAAAATGTTAATATTTGTTCTTTCCCGTGACAGCCTTGTTGTCTTTATTTCCCTTTATTAACTTCTGCAGTAGGACTGGGGCTTGCATGTCTGTCACTAGGGCTACTTGTGCAGTGACCTCCCACAGGAAAGAGCGGTAACACTGGGAGGTGAAAAGGGAAGAAAGCAATACGATGCACGTGTGACTTCCTCCTCAAAATCTTGCTCACAAAATTTGGATATATGATCTGTCCACACCACAGCAGCTCCCCCCATTTATGTTCCCGGTGCCTCAGTGCAGCTGTTTCTGCACCATGTTCTAAAACATTTAAATCTCTTATAATTGCATGAGTTAAACTAACAGCCATGTAATTTGAATGCATTTTTGGCATGAATTTGTGGTCCACATACTATTTCTTTTCGTATACACTTGTGATTATTTCTAGAAGGTTTTAATTCTTTACCTCTTCATGTTTTCCTCCCAGCAGAGCACCTCTTCAACCACCACATTGATAGGAAGCTGAAAGTTTCTGTGTGTCGCTTGGTATCTATTAAGATCCTTCCTCAGCATCTTCCCTTTTTTTCTCTTGCTCTGTCCTCTCTTACAAGCCCTAAACTCAAGTACTCTTGATCTTATTCTTACTGTGCTCCTCTTTTCCAGATATCCTTGCTATGAAATGTTTGTTCTAGGCACCAGGAAATGTGATAACTCAGTTCACAAGCTCGGGAAACTATACTCCTGTCAGATACTTCAGTTAATGTAGATACTGTGTGTATCCATATTTAACTGTCTTCCTTTACAAATCAGCATAACCTGCCCTAGTTGCAAACTTTACGTTTTACTAAGTCTAAAGATATATAGTTTGTCACATTTTACTACTCACCAGGTTGAAGTAAAAGAGGATGAACACAATATGAAGCAATCAAGGGCTTGTGAAAAGGGCCCTCATCACACCCAGTCAGACCCCTGGTGTAATCCAATTAAATTGAATAGTTCACAGGAAACCCCAGAGGATTAAACACACTTACCCAAGCAAACCCATTTCCTACCACTTGAGGGGCATAGCTCTGAAAACATGCATCTCATTAAGTCCCTAAGATGGCAATTAAGGCTAAAAGGTTAGAGAAAGATAATAAAGCATTATAGGGATTCGGCAAACTCTATCACCCTATACCTCCCTCTTCCCCCCAGTCAGTGCCAGCTGTTTTCTAATTAACCCAATGGTAGCAAGGTGTCCACAAGAGGATATCTGCTGATTAGCCAAAGAACTCCCTTTTCTCAATGCTATTAGGCCTGTGCCTCTAAACTCCCTGTTTTACAAAAGTCTGCTGCCATCACCAAAGTTATGTCTATGCAATATGCAATTACAATACCTGTATACCTGCATATTTGTAACGCCCAAATTCCACTAAAGCAATCAGCTCATGCTGGGTGGTAATAGTTATGCAACTGAGATCAAGGCAATGCAGGAAAATCATCAGTATTTTCATTCCCACCCTTTTTTCAGCTTGTATCCTCTCTTCTAATTTCCCAACAGGTTTTTTAGTTCTTTTTCCAGCATTGGAGTGCCAGTTAGATTTCTTAGGGGAAAGCCGCAGGGTGTCTGAAGAGCACCTCAGCAGTTTGTCATCATCTGTTCCCCATTCTGACCTGAATTAGTTGTCAGGAAATCATTTGTAGATAAAAATGTTTGAAAATACAAGCCCTCCCCTCTCTTTCCATTGATTTTAGAATCATAGAATCATTGAATAGTTTGGGTAGGAAGGGACCTTAAAGATCATCTAGTTCCAGCCTCCCTACCACAGGCAGGGGCACCTTCCAATAGACCAGGCTGCTCAGAGCCCCATCCAACGTGGCCATGAACACTTCCAGTGATGGAGCATTTTTGTAAGCTGGATTCATTTAGGGGGAGCAGTAAACAGAGAGAATAGAAGTGATCATTGCAGAGAAACAGGAACTCTGGAAAACCATGTAGCAAAGACAAGGTCTGGACTTCCCACTGGAAGTACCCACAGTATGCCTTGAACTGTTAGATTCTTCACTTAGGGGTCTACAGTTAAGGGGGACAAAGCAGTTTCAAAACATGGGCACTAAAGCTTCTGTATTAATGTGCCTTTAAAGACTTAGGTAAAGAAAATTCACATTTTATGTGAAAGAAAGAGAAACAGATTTGCCTAGCCTTGGTATGTTAAGAGGCATATTGGTAAAACTAGCAATAAGATTAATTTTGCCTCTCTTAATATTATTTTTATTTCTGTGTGTTTCGTGTCCTAAAAAGTAATTTCCTTACGCTTTAGTAGAAGAAAACACGAGCTTCAAAAATTTCTAATTATTGTTACTAGAGTACCTAAGCATATGCTGACTTTTTTTGAGCTGACATTGACAGATGATCTTTTATCTACAGTTCAAGTAGTGAATTTGAAAGAGCCTTTCTTCACCCTGTCTGTAGTCCTATCCTCTAATATACCTTCTCAAAACCTACCCCAAACCATAGGCAAACACTATACAAATAATGATAGAGCTACTTTTCTATGCTAAGTTGCTTTGATTTTGTGCATTTGATTGTAACATCCCCTGAAATTTCGTACACCACTTCTCAAATAACATCTTTTTCCTCCTCAGAAGTGCTACGACAAATCCTGACCCGATGTCTTTGTGAAACATGTAATGCCAACATTGGTGCACGTAAGTCACCTGAAAATGACAGTGATAGAGAAGTCATTTTATGAAATGCTGAAACTTAGTCCTGCTATGAAATTTTCATTCACTTGACAGCGTTCAGGTGGCTGGATAGTACAGTATCTTGTATCTTGCTTCAATATACCCACAGACAGCTCTAAAGTTGAAAGGTTTATATTGTTGTACACTAGATGTTTTAGGTTAAGATTTTTTAGCACTAAAATTAAACACCAAAACAGTAGGGAAATCAATACACTGGTTTACATGTAAAATTAATTAGGATGCAAGAAAGTTTTGGGGTTTTATCCCTTCCTACTGATATTCATTATCAACTAATAATTTATCCTTTTCTATTTACACACAGTCAGAACTAAAACCACACGGTTTCTTCTATTTTCTGTGTGAAAATCAAGCTCCTATTGCTGCTAATGACAGCTATAAATTAAACACAGATGAGAGTACATTTAAAAAAAAAAAAAATCTAAGTGCAGTATATTAATCTCCAGATGTAAAATTCAGGTGTTTCAAGACATAACTTCAGTTATGATCTCTGTCCAAGAAGGTAAAAAGCAGCACACCAGAGATTACAAAGGTGGTGATAATTTACTTGAAGAGCTGTAATTTTTCAAACTTGATGCCAAATGTAAATCCAGATACATCTTTCGAGACTGTGCTTTCTTGGCAATGAAAAGGTTTTGTTCCACTAAGTAAGAGTCCACATAACTTCCTCCAGTGCAAAAATGTTATACAGTGCACACATAATTTCATTTCTGTTCTATAAAGACTTACTTTAAGATTTTTCAGAGCAGTTATATGTTTCAAAAGTGCACTTGCTTGTGTACATTTATGGAAGGATCACAACCAATCTGAAAATTTGAAATTTTGCTTTTCCAACTTCTAACTAGGAAGCGTTTGTAGTTTTCACAATTGATGTTTAATAATCACAATGCTACAATGCATTTTTGCCTAATTTTATAGATACTTTAAATGAAAAATTTATTAAGAAATTAAAAACATTTGAATTAGAAATATAAAATAAATAAGGCTATAAAAAGGATAATAAAGGAAGAGGGGAAAGAAGTAGAGAAGCAATTCAGCAACTGACATTTCTATATAAATTTAAGCAGTTTTTAAATAAGATGAAACGTACAAAGAAAAGTAGTTTGAGAAATATTTCACACAAAATAATTGTGTGGGTGCTGCAGACCTAGTAAATAAAGAGCTAAAAGATGGAGCTATAGTTGTTCAGTCAGTGCATTTATGGAGATGAAATTTAAATATTTTCATTATGAGTCATAAGATCAGTGATGATGGTAAACTTGAATTAAACTTACGGGGGAATTTGACTTGCTGTTACATGACACTTTAATTAAGAAATTATTTTAAAGCTCTGAAAGGGCTATTTTAAAATTACTAAAGATGGCTAAATGATAGGTCTCAAAATGTCAATGTAAATTGAAATCATCCTTGTTCATCCTAAAATCCTTTCAGTGAACTCACTCAGGGGCTGTTTTTTGGCACTTGGATACATCATCTGTTTATCCAAGATCTTTAAGAAGCTTTAAAATTATTACTGGTGTTGTGGGAGGAAGACCAGGGACAGGGGAATGTTAAAAAGGGGAGAGGTTAACTTCCAGATGAAGCAATGTGGTGCTTGTCACTCAAGCAAGTAAGAGCTGCAGGGCAGGACATGCTATGGCACATCCCACAGTCTTGACCTCCCAAGGCCAAAGTCCTGCTCTGTCACCTGGAGAGCCTTTTCCTTCACTAGGAGCCAAGCAGCAGAAAGGGAAAATGATTTTTCCTCCTGACCTCCACAGTTAGGGTGTAAATCTATAGCTGGAAACAGGGAAAAGGTCCTAAAAGACATGGTTTAAATGAAATGTATTTGTGTTTTCTCTATATTTCTTTGGAAGTTACAATATTATTTTTCCTTTCCCAACTTCTGTCCCCTATAGCAGAAGAATTAGAATGAACAGCTTTGATCACCTAAAATAGAAGGTAAAGGATATACAGCTTTTCTCTATGGGATCAGTCTAAGTTTCAAATGCAGACGTATTCTAAATAGTGTAATGGTTTATATGAGCATTTATGGCAGAACGTTACCTCTGTGTTTTTTAATTTCTTGATATTTGCAGTTGTGTGATTAACATAGAAATAAGTCCTAAGACTATGACTATAAATCAGCAAGGCTCAGTTTATGTGAATATCAATATTTAAAACTAATGTCCAGCATGCTGTAGTTTTGTTTTTTCAGCGGTATGCAAGGTTCTCAAAAAACCCCACCACATCTTTAATGAGAAAGCATTGTAGGGGGCCATTTTTTCAGATTCTTGTATTTGTCACGTTTCCTTTAATCTCAACACAATCAATAACGTTCTATATCTTACAAGACTTTTAAAATTATTTTAAACTAAGTCAATAAATTACGGAAAGTTAAAGACCAAAAAGGAGGCCTGACGAAAGCTGCAGTTGGAAGTACTTTTGAGTGTTCAAAACCAAAGAGATATCAATTAATGTGTACGACATTCTTTTCTTTCTAAATTGCTACTGTCATTATTCCCTTTCCAGTGTTTAGGAAGTCGTTAGGGAACACATTCACCAGCAACAAACAATTTGTCAGGAATACAGTAAGAGAGACAGTTTGGTACTGAAAACAGAGCAGAGACCACTATTGGAAACATGATTGTCACTGTAAACACTTCAGTTCAACTTTACAATAGAATAAAAATGTGTTAAACCTTCCCTCATTGTCTATGGGAGCCAAGAAAGATTCCAATCTCCCTGGAAAGTCAAACTGCCTTTCCCAGCCATGATGTCTGCCTCTGGATGCTCTGCAGGGATCAGATGCCCAGGGAGCAGCGCGGCTCACTCACCTCTCTCTGATCACTCCGTGATTCTGTGAAATCAGTGTAATTGAGAGAAAGGTATCAACTAATTAACATATGAGCCACATCCCTTTGTTCTCTTATTACCAGGCCCTCAAGAAATACTTCAGGTCAACTATGAAACCAGCTGATTTCTTTTTTTTTCATCACTTGGAGACTGATCTTTTTCTTTTTCAGTGGAAAACAGCTCTCAGGTGATATTTCACTTGTTCAGAGGACTAGCACAGCTCTGCCAAACTGGAAGCTTTACAATTTCCAACAATGAGAGCATGGTCAGGTTAAAGTTGGATGAGTATGCCTGAAAATTATGACTGCAGCAAAGCTGTATTATTTGCAGGAAATTCATAATTTTATTCTCAGGATTAAAAATTTTAAAAAAACCAACCAAAAACCTGACTAATAATTTTCTCTTCGGAAAGATATACACACTTTGCTAGAGTGACAGATGTAAGTGTAAAATTAATCACGCAAAATTCAGCAGTCACATATATATAAAAGATTAGTTTTGGTTTAAGCTCAATATTTGCTTAGAAGCTTGCTTCATAGCTTTATCATTGGTAGTTTACTTTTAATTTAAAACCGTGTAACAGCAGCCTTCCAAATATTACTTAGAATATATTGATACGTTTGTGTCAGGTATAACTAGATTCTAAATAGCTTTCAGAATATTTAGAATCTGCCCTTTGGATGCTAGACCCTGTTTACCCAAGAAATTTAATGTTTCACATAATTGAAGAGCTTAGAATATGTAGTGCATTACCATGAATTTTGACTGAAGTCATCATGTACCTAATTCCTCATTATAATGATCACACAATAGATTGCTATAAAGGCTCTGCAAAGCAAAAATTTAAATTTATTTTCTTAGATGGAAAACGAATTTTTAAAATTCTGGTCTTCAAAACAATACCGGAATTGACTGCTTCCAAAAGACAAAATGAAAATCTGTACTACAGTATAGTATTTAGATACTTTGATCCTAAAGTCCTTGACCAAGTGAAAATGCTTGCTTCTGATGTGTATAAGTAAAATCACTGAATATTGCAGATGGTTTTAAATTGGATAGAATTACTTGGATGCTCAAATAGCCTCAAGACTGGATCCATCTCTTGTGAAATGGAGACCAAGCAAAGATTGTTATATGAAGATATATTTCAGTTAAAAATTTAATTTTTTTTCAGCTGCTGACTTTCTTTATAGAAAAAAAAGTCCCCAAACTCTAAGAAATGCCATTAAGAATTCAATGTTTTAAAGTCTATTTAGATGGTAAATCAACATCGGTTCTTTTTGCTCAGAATATTTGAGATGCATTACCTGAGGGGTTATTTTCTGTCTTTAGCAGCTGGATATATTTTAAAGTTAGATTCATCTGTTATGAAGTGTAAATTCACACAGTTCAGGATCAGAATGCAGAAGATGATAACAAAGTGCTGCTTTAATAGATGATCCATAGGAATCCTAGTATCAACAGGCAGCTGTTGCATTTGCATGCATTTCTCATACTCTGCTTGGATCTGAAATGGATAGCTGCCAAGGAGAATGAATTTGCTTTCTTTCTCATCTAAGACCTTCTCCTTGTTGGTAAATAATATATTTTCATCAGGAAAGCATGAATATGTAAAACCCCTGAAAAAGATAACATATGTATTTATATAATCATTCATAGCCAGGCCATATTACTACAATAAATTATACTATTTGGTGTAATACTGAGAATAAAATGATGATCATAATGAACAGAGAGGCTATTATTATTACTGTTCTTACTGTTCTTACTGTTCTGGCACCATGACCATATTATTCTCATTTCAGTCATATTTTTGTCAAGGCAGATGTTGTAAAATCCATAAACCTAATGATGCGTCTTGCATTTCAGAATGAACTTCAGAGAAAAACAAGACCTGTGCAGGGGGTAATAAAACCAGCAGACGACCACTCTGCTTTCCCCTTTGAATTCTAGGCCATTGGTAACAACCTGACTTGCAGGTCTCAACTGTCCTAGTGTTAAAAGTGTTATTGTAGCGACTGGGGTGACACCTCCCAGTGTCATGGAAGGACCAAGGATACCCCACATTTGCAGATGTCTGCATCAACCATGAAAATCTATATAATTCTTTTGGATCCTTGATTAGAGTACTGCAACATTTTTCCAGGCTGTATTAAAGACAACTTTGTTTTCAGTCTTAATTTTATTACTTATTTACTACTCTTACTATTTATAAAAAAACCACTCCACTGCTAATCAAAACAAGAGGTAGCATGATGGTTGGGAGGTAACAGATAAGAGAAACATAGAAGAGCCTAAGTACAGCCCACACTGACATTATCCACCTGAAACTGGTCATGGAGTGTGAGAACAACAAAGACTTCCAAGAGCAGAGTCATGACTCCAAGATTTCCTGAAATACTCATGTGTACAGCCACTCTCACTGGGTTTGCTCTAGTGAGAACTAAAGGCAATCATGGTCTTGCAGCGAATCCACCCCCGAAAATTTTCAGTGAACAGCAGATATTTGACTCTCTGC
Organism: Pachycephala philippinensis; assembly: GCA_013397055.1. Lineage (NCBI taxonomy): Eukaryota > Metazoa > Chordata > Aves > Passeriformes > Pachycephala > Pachycephala philippinensis. Next base: position 245,664 of record VWZT01013495.1, read on the forward strand.
ATAAATTGTTCCTGATACTATAGCTGTTCACACATTGGTTCAACGTGAGACTACAGTGTCACTTTTCTAAGTGACTTGTAAGCACATTGTCATAAAAAAAATTTGCTACGAGGACCTAAAAACCTAAATAAAATCTGTGTAGAGTTTACACTGCAAGCATCCAAACTTCATATACCAAGAACACCCACACATCCTACCGAACTTCTTTCAGATGGAAGGAGCTGTGAGCAAGTATCTATGAAAATTTATTTCAGGAATTTGTTATGCAGATAATAGCGGGACCAAAAAGTAATTTCAAGGTATTTACCAAGCACACAAAGTCTCATACCCTTCTACTTGCTACATAACTGGATTGTAGATCTTATATTTATTGAGGCAGGGATTGTATCTTTATCCTCTTGATCTGCATATGAGATTGCATCAGTAGATGCTGTATCATCTGACTGCAAAGATGGTTGCTTTAAAACCTCACTGTCAGGGAAAGAAAAAAAACACTGAGCATCCAACATTTATCCTAAGTCTTGTGAACTGATAGCATCATAAGATAACTTCTGACTGCTATCCTCAGGCATAATTCCACTGCTAATTGTTTTTCTTATTGCCAACACTTGCAATTAAAATCTTTGTAATTAGAACACCATGTTTTTATAAAATAATTTGCATTTAGTTAATTTCTCATTACTTTATTTATTATCTCTCTTTTCACTCCCTCCCACAAATCACAATGAGATGATCTCGGAATGTATTTTCAGAGAAGTTTAACTGGTGCTTCACTTGAAACCAGTCAAGAACCATTGGCTACAAAACATCCAGAACTTGTCTCTATGTGAATGTAATATTAGTGAAAGCACGCCAAATGTACTTCAACAGTGTTACCCCACCCCATTCCTTCTCTTTTTGTCAGGATATGAAAAGAATTAGCTTTCACAAATAAGAAAGCAACTATTCCAGTCAGTGAAGGATAAAATAGATAGATAAACAGGAGATAAACAGGAGCAAATTAAGATCTTGCCAAGAATTGAATAGGAATTGCATTAAAAAACCCACTGCAGTTAGGAATACTGACATACCACTTGTATGCTGCAAAAAGTAGGGTAAGCTGCAAAAAGACAAGGGTAAAGTTTGTGAAGATCATTGTAAGCTGTAAATTTGTATCTGGATCCAATTTCTGAAAGAACAGGTACATTTGTCCTTAAAGGTTTAGATCAAATAAAAGAGGAAGGTATACAGAATTAATTTCTGAAAGTTATTCAGCTTGTGCTGAATTGCTGTGACATGCTGACGCTTAATACGGTGGCAGGACCCCCAGTAGATATCTCTGGTAACCTTCCTGCAATGCTCCCAGGTCCACCAGGACAGCAGTGATTTTCTTGTATCCTGTTGGTGCCATCTGTTGAGTGCAGAGGTCCAGTCCATTGTAGCTGCCCATGCCATCTGCTTTGCACTCCTAACCTGCTCCATGTGACGTGTTGGGCAGATAGCAGGCTAGCACATTGAACTCCACTGCGTGAGTATTTCTTAGCTTCCCTTTTCAATATGCTTTCCCATCTCAGCAACATGAATCGCCTCAGATGGCTGCAGTCAGCTGGTGAATCCCAGCAGTGACCACCAAGCAATTTAGAGTAATTGTTTTAGGACAAGTCATCACTCCTGAGATTTACTATGAATTGGAGGTGTTGCTCATTGAAATACCTTTATTTGATAAAGAAGGTCATGTACCAACTTAGGCACTGTGCATTTCACGCAGTGTTAGGAAGTGGCCTTACTTTGGGTTTGATATGCTGGACTTGCACTGACTTAACAGGAAGTAATTTTTTTTTTGCAAAATGACAGCATATATGTACATTTTATTTTCTGTGCCTAGTTGGCATCTAAACTCCACTCAGATTTTCATTCCTCCTGGCTCATGTTGTGCATTTATTCCACTTAGATTCATAAAAGCCCGCCAAGGTTCAGTGTCCCTATTCTTCATGCCACTCCTTGCAGCCCTTCACAGGCTGCATACACTTTCAGTACACAGCTGAACATTATTTTTGCAGTACCCTGCTACTGCAAAGCGGTGGCTCTTCATAGGCTTTTTACTCAAACAGTCTCTTATCATGTGATGATAGAAATTTATCTTCCACATATACTGTCAGTTTTACTACATTTAGCAATAATGTACCATCTGATGACTTCCAGAAACAAGCTACCAGGCTTGTGACTGTGCAATGCACTGGGTGTTTGCTCATCCAGGAATTTAAAATGAGTAGTCACTATCTGCACCCAAACTATATCCATGTTCTCTGTGTGCCAAATCAAACACAACCTGGACACTTTGAATTCAGTGCAGATATCTCATACCAGCCCACATGGAGACTGGTCTCATTTAGGACTTTTATCTGTGCACATACAGTACAGACCAGACTGGTAGCACATGCACAGATGGTTTTATGGACACTTTGGATTCCTACCATTTTCTTCATTAGAATGTTGGCATGTATAAACTCTTCTTATTATGGGAAAATACAGAACATAGCTGTCACATAAACCTTCCCTGACTCCAACAGCAAAGGTTATTGAAGAAGATTTTTTTAGGGCAATCTTATCTTACAGTACTAAAACAAGAATCCTGGTTATAACAACTGTCCATTTGGTGTCGTGCATATTAACTGTTTACTCTTTCTGGGAAGATTAATAGTCTAAAATTTGTATCTAGTATAAAAACACTATTTAATCTCTCTCTGCAGAAAATGAAGGAAGGAGCAGGGGGAGCAGGCAGTTCCAGAGGAAGATCCATCTCACCAGTCTTACCCATCTCGCTCCATTTACTATGAAGGTACCCCAGGTGGCCACCTTAGATTAAATATCCAGGTTTTAGATGGCTGAAGAAATTTAAGGAGATGAATCCTTTTCTAGGTGGTCCTAGCCTTTGTTCAGCTCTGAGGCATAGGATGAAGAAATGAGAATCTGCTATTCAAACAGTGGGTTAGATAAAGGTCAGAGCTCCTTCTCTTGGGATATTTATTACCCCCAAGAGTTCCTGGACTAGAGCAAAAGTCAGACCATTGGATGGCTCTGCAGTTGCTGTCAAAAGATGCTATGCACCATCTCAAAGGTAAGGTTCTCTTCCATAAGCACTGTGCAGCTGCAGTGCCTGTGCCTGTGCTCTTTTTCACACAATTAGTCTGAGTCCCTTCTTACAAGGTGTGTGCGAAATCTACGGTGACTGACCTGTGAAGTTAATTAACTTTGCCAGTGATACCTGAAAACTACCATCTTGTTTTTCCTTCAGAAGGAACTGCATTAAACATTTTCCTCACTTGTTTGAATAAAAAAATCCTGCTATGAAGTACAAACTGATACTTGCTGACCATCATGAAAGAGCTATCACTTCTGATTTTGCAGTCATTCTCCACTATAAAAGGAACTATGCCTTTTTATCAGATAGAAATCAAGTAGGCTCCTTTGTGCATTTCTTTCTGAAATGTCTACAAAAGGTCTATGCCATACCTTCTTCAGTTTAAACACCGTGTGGAGTAAACAAACAGAAAAGATATGGGTAAGTTTTATTTTTCTCCCTCTGAGATACTTCAATGACAGTAGAAATGCCTTCATTTTGAGCAAACTTTTACTTGTCATTCAAGGGCTTTTTGATTGAACAGGTCAAAAACCTGTTGGAAAAAAATAATTTCAGGCTTTTTTACAGAAATCCCCAACTTCAAATGAAAAGGCTTTCCTTACTACATAAAACCTCCAAAACAACCTACCCTCTAGGTTACTGGAAAAAATATGCAATTTCCACAGCTAACCCAAGAAGACTGACAGCTGACAATCTCTGAGAGGCCAAATGCCAGATTATATCAGAGATTTATTAGGTGGGGGCTGAAGAGGATCCATTCTCCTGGTATTAACTTATTGCTCTGTTTTTGCTCAATTGGGAAACTTGAAGAGACTCACAGCTTTTCTCTCCCAGGTCTCCAGCAGGCTGTAGCTCCAAACTCCACCATCCGGAATGTGCCTGTGCCAGCTCCTGAGTGTTAGGTACAAATCTGTGATCTCTGCAGCAGGCAGTGGCAGTACGAAATGGGAGGAAATGTCAATCCTTATGTTTAGAGTTGCTCTTTTTGAAGCCAATTCATTGGGATACATTGCTTACTCAGAAGTGAATAGATGAGCACATTGAAAGCCAGATGCCAGACATCTGTGCCTGTGCAATCCACCTGTCTCTGCTGCAGAAACAAAGATAATGGGAAAAGCGACCAGACCTAGGAGCTTTTGCATTTGAAATGTAACCTCTGATGAAAAGTACTAATTGAGTTGACTTTGGCTCTAGCAGGTCTACTGGTACAGTAAAATTTATATAGTTCAGTCACGAGAAATTGAATTTGCAAGAGATTTCGAGGAAAAGAAGCACTCATTGTCCTCTGTGTACTTGCAAGAGAGAATCTTCTGCAAAGTTCTGTGGTAGGTGAGAATGTAAAAGATGTAGAGAGCAAAGATCCAGTTCTGGTCTCCTCCTATTGTAGCTGGGAAAGGGCATAATTGTCAGATTTGCATATCTATTTTCAAATAACGACCAGTAGGGAGGCAACTGGGTGAATATGATATCTTGCAAATCATGCTGTATCAGCTTTCAAAGACGTGGTGGTTTCTACACTTAGTAGGAAGGGAGTTATGCAGGCATTACAGCTCAGACAGCAGCACGAGGGATGCAGGCTGAAAAGATGCTGGTTCCTGCCAGAAACTAGATTATCCTTATTTTACATACTCATCTTCACAAAACTCATATTTTTATCCTTTTTTTTTCTTTCCCTGGTCACGTAGAGCAATTCAGGAATGTGGTTTGAACCAAATGAAAAATGAGAACTGGGGAGGCAGAAAAGTGAAGGCAGAAGCACCTTGTGTGGCAATTGCCTCAGGAAACAAAATGACACTGAAGGGGTGATAAATAGTTTATAGTAGTGGAGCTATCCCAGGACAGGATACAAATCGAGTGATTTTTGGCAGCAGGGAGCTGGTGAGGTGGAACTTCCCTCTGGGGTGAGTGTCCTGCCATTAAACTGCAGGAACAGAGCAGGGATGTGCTGAGACTCTCCCCTCAGCTGAACAAATGTCTCTTATGGCCAGACCTGAGTGAGAAAAAGATCCCACATCAGGAAGCAAAGTGGTGGATGAACCAAGACATGAGCTAGTTTCCAGGTCCAATTCTTCTCGATAAGAATGGAGAGAGAAGGAATAAAAGAAATGCTGAGTAGACACCACCCAAGGGAGACTGGAAGCAGTTCCCTCCGTTGTGGAGGGAGAGGAGTTAGACAAAGAATGGAAACACGAAAGCTGTTGCAGGCTGGAAATTTGTACTAATATGTGAGATGTAGAGTGAGAGAAAAGCAATCAAAATGATTGTGTTGCCAGACCTGCGGCCATTGGGAGGTGCACCTCTTGGCCACTGCTTGTAATGAAATAGCAAATGAAACCAACAGTGTCTACGTGCGCTGCTGTTAATGGGTGATACTCAAAAACTGAGCCCACTTGTAATTATTGGCCTCCCAGAGTTGTCACTAATCTGTACTATTTTCGCTCTGCTCAGCCCCCAGACACAAGCACTCATTGGTTTTCTGTTTCTCAAGTACCTAAAAAAACACAGGCAAGCCAAAGCAATAATTTAGTTTATTATATGGCAAAGGTACACTAGCCACTTGGGTCCTCTCTAATCGCCATTCTTGGCAGTATTTATCTCATTTTTGAGATATTTTTGAGATAAAAAAGATTGGATCCAAGCTATCAAAAATGTAGCACCATAGATCTTTGGGGAAAACAGATGCAGGAAGCCTTAATTTTCTTACGTGCCCAGCTAAATGACCCTCAGATAACAGAGAAGGTGCGGTGGGTAAACATTTTCCTTGGTCAGGGATGAGTCTTGCCTTTCACACTGAACTTAGCAACTGTTCCTACCTTTTTGCATCTTTTCATCTGCCACGGTCCATTAAATGTGTACCCACCTGCCCTGCACAGACTCTTTTCCTTCAAGCAGGACTGACAGCCATACATCATCCTTAGCAGAGAAACTTGTGCAGTGCCAGGCTCCAGGATAAGGGCAGCTGACTATGGATCAAATTTAAAACCTGCTGTGTTGATTTAGCAGATATGAATGTATTTATCTATCCATCAGTTACACATATGCTAACTACATAACAATGGACACCAACTTATTTTTCTTTATGGATACAGAATATACTAATTTTATAACACATACTTCTTTCAAAAAAATTAATTCACAGCTGAAGGGTATTTGAGAGATAGAAATACTTTTGGTGTATTGCACACATATGAGAGCCCTTCACAGCCCTAATCAATCCGGTGTAATCTCACAGCTGCCCATGCTTAGAGCAGGAGGCTGGACTAGACCTTTTGAGGTCCTTCCCGTTCTGGGTGAGGCTGTGAAACCAGACAGACACAGTAGAGTTGTTATCTTTCAATACATCATTAATTTGGCAAGGATAGATTATTATTTCTGCTTTTCAAATTTACTATATGTTGTCATTGCCTGTCTTTGAATAAATCTTCACAAAGATGAGATAACTGTATCTCCAGTGAAAATGAATAAAATCACACTCAGGCAATCAAACATGTCATTGTTCTTGTCCCAAACATATGAAATTAACTTGGGTGAACAGTTTTGTAAGTAATTTCAGTTTTCACCCAGGAGAACAAGTTTACTTAAGCACACTTTTTTGTATTTAAAAGTATCTCAGTCTGTTCACTGCTGTGAGGAAGGTGATCAACTCGCTGGGAATGTGGCTCATAGAGGGAGGTGTTGGAAGCTTTTAGAGCTTGGCCCTGCGTCCACCTCACACAAAGTTAGGTACCTAATTAAAAGAAAATTGAGTTTGGCTGCCTGGATATCAAAGGGGTTGGAAGCAGCTCAGCTTGAGGTAGCAATATGGACATACTTCTATCCTGACAGAAGGTGCTGTCAGAATCAGCATATCTGCTTACCGTAGATCTGCACTGAAGGTGGGTATTTTTAATGCAACACAAGTAAGAGTAAGTAAATTTTCTCCTGAGCCACTGAAGTAAATTTAGAAACAAATTGTGAGTGCATCATATAATAACATTGAATTAGTACGTTCATTTCACGGGCAGTTAACCTTCATGTCTCTTTAGTAATTGATTGCTTTAATACTTTGTTAATATTATTAGTTTCACTAGTTTATGATTTTTTTTCTTACCTTTGGTCTTTTATTACATTAGGTCTATAAATTTTCATAGAATTGATTAGTCACAAGAATGAAGTTATTAAGCTCTAATACCATTCTGTCCTTCATGGAAAGGAAACACTTTTTTGTTACATATCTCTCTTCACAAGGATAATTGAAATAGTGATTACTAATTAAATTAGTATAGCAATGCCAGCTCTGCCAAAATGTTATGATTTATAGTTTTGGTGAAAAACAAGAGTAAAACTAAGCTATTTTTTATAGTTAATGTTATTAATTAATAATCCCGTGTTTTAATCTTTCCAGTAATGTGTCATGACCTCTAAGTATCTCAAATTATGTTACTTAATCATGTAGGAAGAAAGACAACTTAATGCCATACAACATGTAATATTCTAGACACGAGAAGTGCAGGTCAGGCCAAGCATTTCATACTATATGGTTGCACCAGAATTTGAAAGTGAGAGAAACCCTGAAAAGTATCTGTAAGGAAGAATTAGCTAGCCCACTTAGTTTCCCAAGTAAAATGAGAATTTACAAGCATTTTGAGATGTGAATGAAATAAATTTTTCACGTAAACAGAAAGGCACACTAAGATCAGCAATCAGATCTATTTCAATGCTTTCTTTGTTTGTTGATTAGTTTCTTCTTATCATCCAAGGGGTCTGACTGGCTTAGTTAAATTTGGTTAACTGCCTTGACTCATTTAACATTGCTACTGTCTAATATTGCTCCCAAATTGCAAATGAGCTTGATTCCAACATCCCGTAACTTGAATGGAAATGTTCCCAGAGGCTCTGGCTGATGCTGGAGCAGTTCCATGGTTTGTATCATTTATTAGGGCGTTTTCGTTTCGCATGGTTTGAGAAGTCTGTTGGTAAACTCACACCTTTTTTATCTGCATTAGGTTTAGTACTCCAAAATTCTGACATTACTAAGAAGCTCTGTTAAAAACCTGTAGAAACTTAGTGTTACTTGAAGACTAATAACACAGTAGTCTTTAAAATGTATTTGTACAGCAGATCTAAATCTAGAACAATCTGCTAAGAATCAAATTTCATACTCTTTCTTATTGACCTCTTCAGCTTCACTGGACAATTTTCAAATCATCTTACATGAGTAGTCACTCAGCTTGCTGCAACAACTGGGTTCAGACTGGAATTGTGACTTGTCTGCATGTTACTGCTCTATTAGAATGATAGAATTGTAGAAAATCCTGAATTGGAAGGGATCCACAAGGATCATTGAAGCCCAGCTCATGGTCCTGCACTCGACAGCCCTGAGTAACACCACACATACAAAAAATATTGTTTTATTGGTCATCAGAGAATGGTCACCACAGTTATATTAAATGGATTTCATTTCTATATGAAATATCATTTTGATGCTGTAAATAGCCCAGTAAACAATATGTTTCTTGGATTCTCCTGGCAAAAAAAATCTATTATGTAAATGTACCCAGTCCAAGGTAATTTGTCCTAATGGCCAGTAAACATATTTGAAATATGACTCATTTAATTGCCAAAATTAAGCCTATTGTCTTCCATACGTCAGTAAAAGTAGCTGCTCTAAGAAAGTCAGATTCTATATGCAACATAACGTAGACTCTGGTCCACAAAAATTAATTTAGAGAAATTTCTATACCATTAGAAGGAAAAAAGCCTTAAATGTATGTATTAAGACATCTGGACAGTGGCCAATATAGTGCCCAGTAGCTGTCAATATATGCTGTGGTTAGGGAAAACCCTTTCAAGTTCATGTTCATAGAATAACGTGTTCCACTCTGGGAGCTTAAGCAGCAATTCTACTCAGACGAGCTAAACTGCTTTATATGAAGCTTTATTTTTCATTCAGACTTAAAGGAAATATTAAACTTTTCCAGACATTATTCTTGAAGCTTCCTCTTCTCAGATTTAATCTTGTGCAGACAAACTGATGCAATTTAGCATTAACTGACTGTAAAGTGAATGTGGAGAACCGGCAACCAAAATGTAATTGATTTAATCTACACTTTTTGTGACACTTCACTGACTTCAGTAGATTCACTTCTTGCCCATAAATATGGGATCAAAATCAGATCCAGAAATACAGTCTGCATTTCATTCACTAATTTTCATGGAATAGGCTCACAAACTATTGAAATAATTTACATAGTAAGAAAACTATAAAATACCGAGACTTAGACTTGCTTTTTTCTCATCTCTATAAACATATGGAACAGGGTTATGGTTTTGGAAATAATTGTCATAAATGTTCCAATTTACCTATGCTGCACCTTCTAGGATGACTGTGTGTACTTAGATCATAGTGTTTTCTGAAAGAACAAGTAAGAAAATAAAAAAAGGGATTTTTTTTAAAGAAAATATAAAGCTTTTTATGTTAGTTTAGGAAACTATTTATTTTCATCTGGTTCACTCTTAGGAGCAGCTAGGAGATGTTAAACCTAAACTTCCTACAGTGATTTGGGAGCAAGGCAATTGCTGTCATTGGGAGTTGATTGGCAAGGACAGAGAAAACGAGAAGATGCTGGAGGAAATTGGGCTTTTCCACATTAGAAATAAATCTATTATGGCTGGGTGTGGGGAAGAGGTGCTTGATTGGTGTATGAAAAATTCCCTTTCAGAATCACCTACTGCCTTGTTTGAAGGTGCAGCTTTCAGGCACTATTTTAATTACTTGTTGATCCCTAGGGGAAAAGGCTTACATGTTGAGGAATACTTCTGGTGCAGGTAGCTGGGCTCACAAGCTGCACATTGAGATGCAGATTGAGATGCAGGTTGAGTTCTGGCTGGGAGCCCGAGACAAGAAGCTGGGAGCTGCCAACCTTTGAGATAACAAAAGGCATGAAGATGGGTGGTGCCAGCCAAGTGAATGGACACTGAGAGACACAGCAGGAGCCAAAGACTCAGGAAGATGAACAAGAGTCTTGCGTGCTTGGACTGGGAGTGGATAAAAGCCCAGGGGGTCCTTTGTTCAAGGTCCCTCCTCGGAGGCACCAGCTTGGGCTGTTTCTGTGGTACTGTGCCAGGAATAAATGGCTTTATGGAACGAGACATCCGAGACTGCCATGGGAAACCTGGTAACTGTGTGAGTGGGTGAATGGTCAGAGTGGGAAGTTTCCTTAATATATAGGTGGTCTGCACAGCTGAACTAAACACAGAAGGTGAACGGAATGGAAACCTAGCCAAAAGTGTTAGGACTGCAGAGTTACACATATGCAGGCTTGTAGGTAATCAAATACCCCCAGAATTCTTGTGCCAAATCAACAGATCCAAACCCATTAATCTAGGTGCTGCCAACACAAAGAGACAATAAACAGAGCCCTAACATGTGAGTGAAGCCTGTAACAATACAGTTGAGTCTTAGCATTTCTAGTAGCATTTCTAAAAAAAAAAAAAAAAAAAAAAGGGGGGGTTTTGTCAAATATTGAGGTACATGCATAAACCTAAAATAAATTATCTGGGTTGACTTTGTACAAAAAACCTTCTAAGAAGACACTTAAAACAATTTAGTGTTGAAATGAGAAAGGTCAAAGGATATCCTGCAATAACATTTTAAGCCTTCACCGGTAATTTGTGGCATATTGTACAAATCTTCTCTGCTGCACTGTGCATATACACATATGTTTTGTAACATCTGGAATAAAGCAGCTTTTGCTAGGAACATATCAGCCATGGGATTTCTGAGATATCATAGTTTTGTATCTGACTAAGTGAATAATTTCTGCCTTCCAAAGGTGAAAACTAGAAATGATATTTAGTATTCACTAATCATTAAGTCCAATGCTCTATTTTTGAGCATAATTTTCAAAGCCAGTAGAAAACAGTCCAACTATTGCAACTACTATTTGTACTAATTTATGTATGGATATCATTTTATGATTTTGTGTTCTTGTGATTCAGCTGTGGGTGACCAGAAGCTCTGAGCTGACACAGAGACATTTGACTGAATTAAGACATCTCTTTTGTTGAGTGATAGGACCTTCCCTGTAAAACCTCTACATTTTATAAACTATGCTTAAAAAAGCATGAGGATGTTAAAGCAGAAAATAAACTCTTAACAAGTCTCTTCATTCTGTACAATGAAGTATTTATTATCCTAAGGGACATTAATGGTCACAGCACTTTTTATTGGTTGCAACAGATTTTTCTGATAATAAAGAATAGATTTTTCCATTACATCACTCTATAACAAGCTCTCAAGAGCAGCTAAACTGTGGTAACTTAAATCGAGATCCCTGTTGTCCTGGCTGTGTTATTGCTCATGATAGGCATTTATCTGATAGAGGTGTGTTCAGCTGGAAAGGCATTTCTCGGGCCACTGAATCCTTTCCTGTTGTCCTGTGCTCCCCCAGCCCTGATTAAGATAACGCTGTAATATAACATCAACTCCATTCACCTTGCAAACCACAATATCACAACCCTTCCAAACACCCTATTATAAATCTATAAATCTATACAGTAGGAGACAGCAGAAGCCACAAGCTATAATGAGCCATAGGGGAACTCAAGGTCATCACCCATGTCTGAGAGGCCTTCAATACGAGGCACTTTGTTAGCTGACAGCAGTGGATTTGGGATAATGCATCCCCTAGAGAAGGCAAGAAAGGAGATGAGTTCTCATTGTCTGATATAATCTTCTTTCCTCAGTCTGTTAACCTTAAAATTGGAAATAAGGTAAGGTGGCTTCAGACCAGGCTAGCTGTGAAAGGACACAGGCAAGTGGGCTGTGAGCAGACAGATGAGCTCCACCAGCTGGAAGCCGGTCAGAAAGGAAGTGCTCTGCAAAATTCATTGCTTGACAGACTGCAAATTAATTAAATAGTAATGCTGTGATCCAATTAAACTTTGTCCCTTGCATTCTGTCCAGATACTCATGTGCCTGGGAAAACAAATTCAAGAAAACCAGGAGAGCTGCTCATGTAAGTATAAATAAATTTTAAAAAAGTATAAACAGAAAAGATGTCAGCACAACATTTCAGCTGAAAAAGGAGTAGAAAAAGAGTAAGAAGCAAGTCTTACATAATGACTTCTCAAAGGAGAACTGGTAGGAACCATAAAAGCAAATTCTGCACCAGACTTCTTACCTGCTGTGACTGTCCAAACGTTTTTGTTTGCATTTGAGAATATTGTCTAGCTCCAGTTTGCAGCATTCCTTCCATAGATTAGGTTAATGCATTCACATTTTCCTTCAGGATTTTTTTTTTCCTTCATTATCAATATCAGTCTAAAGTTTTAAGAGCGTTTTTTTTCTTGAACAAAAGTTGCTTGCGTGTCATGGTTTGACCAGGTGGGTGGTTAAACACCACACAGCCACTCACTCACTTCTGCCCCCCAAGTAGCACAGGGGAGACAACTGGGACAATCTAAAAAAAAAACCGTAAAATCTGAAGATTGAGATAAAGACAGTTTAACAGGACAGAAACTTGAGGGAAAATAATATGAACACTAACACTAATAGTACAAAATAAGTGATGCACAATGCAAGTTCATTGTCTGAAGGACTCCTGTGAGGAGAACTCACCACCTGATGACCAATGCCCAGCCAGTTCCTGAGCAGCTGCCACTGGCCAGCTTTCCCCGAGTTTATGTACTGGCCATGATGCCGTATGATATGGAACATCCCTTTGGCCAGTTTTGGTCAGCTGTCCTGGCTGTGACCCCTCCCAGCTTCCTGTGCACCCCCAGCCTGCTCCCTGGTGGGGTGGGAAACTGTTAAGTCCTACACTCTGCATAAGCACTGCTCAGCAACAGATAAAACATCCCTGTGTTATCAACATTATTTCCATCCTAAATCCAAAACACAGCACTAAAGTGGCTGCTAGGAAGAAAATTAGGTGTTTTGCAGCTGAAACCAGGCCATTGTCTCAGTTCGGGCAAGGGTGGATGTGACTTTCAGGAACATTCACATCAAGCTAGCATTCAGCCACTACCTTCACACTTCTCTGGAACAAAAAAACCACAAAAAAAGCCTCTTGGATAAGAAGTCCTTCTGGCTCTGTAATGAAATACCACAAAAATAGCCTGCAATCAGCACTGGTGAAAAAGGGGATCATCAATGCAGAAAACCAGAATCATGTTACAGTGATTTTCCTAAATCTAGATGCCTCAAAGCAAAGGCCAAGTCCCAGTAAAGCTAAGAGAAAACCTTCTCTTAATTTCAGACAGTGAGAAATGTGGATATATATCTGAGTTTTCATATTCTTCAGGGAAGAAGAGTGCAGGAAGGTACAATAGGTGATGAACAAATAAAGTCAACTAGTTAGATCCTGGAATACAATAGCAGAAACTTTACAGAGGGTGTTAAGGTAGGAGAGAGATCTTTCCAATATTAACCATTACTTAGGGAATAAGTCACTTTGGACCTGATTTTGAAAGTCCTATTTATTTAGTCAGCCAGCTCAGGACCCTGATGCATACAGTAGTTACACACACCAATAGATCTATGCTGACATAAATATCTGCCTTAACAGAGATCTTAATCCACTAAAGCAGCAGGAATTTAATGTGACTTAAGACCAGAACCCTGTTTTCAGAACAGTTAAACAGTTATATCTTCTTTGATTCAACGAGGATTGAGAATGAAGTTTACTTTTTTTTTCAGCACTCTGTGATTTTGCTTATATTAAAAAGTATTTGTTCATCAGAAAATGAACATACCTCTCTGTACTTTGCATTTATTGTAGGGGCTGGAAGGCACAAACACTCCAATGAAAATCACTTCACTGAAGTCATCCAGCCTTTTAGGTACCAGCATAATTTCTTATGTGTGAGAGTGTCTGAAACGAAGAATAAAGTAAGGGGGAAAATAAAAATAAACAAAAGGACAAATACTGACGCTAGAATTGAAGTACAATTAAAGCATTTTGCAAACCTAGATTTTGTACCTAGCATGGTTCCAAGAAAAAACGTCAGAAAAACATTGATCACAGGAAGGAATTACGTAGTTGAGATGAGGAAGGGACATAATAGGTATAGTCAAAGATAGATTAAGTGAGTGTTTTATCCTAAGGGCATAAAGTTTTGTAGTCTCCTAAATATCCCACTACACGTTCTGATTTTGATGATGCGGTATTAAACACTACGGCAGGTGAAGACTTCTATCAATACATGTGTTAATGTGGCCCTTGTGATGTCTGAAGAATTCCTGTGGAGAGAACTACAGAAATGCTCAAACTCATGGAGAACACTTATGAAGGTTTAAACTGGATGTTAAAGATTTCTGAATTTGTTTGGTATCACACAATAAAGGTGAAACAGAGAATTTAAATAACAGTTTGGCAGAATGATGTCCTTTCTAATCATATACTCCAGGGGAAAATTTCCAGCCGGATGCTGAATTGAATTTCAGGGATGTTAAAAAGCATAGAAGACAGACAGTTCCATAGGTGGACAGTGATGTTTTTATAATCTTATTCATTAGTAAATGACAAAATACTTCACCTTTAGTTTATATGAAGTTATTTAACTACAGAAGGAAGAACCCCTGTCTGCCTGCACAAGAATTAAAAAGTATTCCCCTGCACATAAAGGCGTGCCTATAAATACATATCTAATCTGCATGTCTCTTTGCTCAGTAACAATACACTAAAAGATATAGCATATAATATAATCTGTTCAATTATCATGACCTGATCTATGGGTCCTTCAGGGGAAATTCAGAAACACATTGTAAACTCTTCATCTCAAACAAGTAAGTATAAAAGTTTCTTGCCACATCAGTTCATCACATATGGTTGGATACTTTACAGAAGAAAACAGTATTTTAGAGAGACTTCATGTTTTATCAGAAATATCCTTTCTGTCTTTTCAATCAGAAGATAGAGTGCCATTTTCAGCCTATTAGCATATGAATCAATGGCAGAAAAGAATACATAATTTAAAAAATCATGCTCTTATTAATACAAACAAAAGTGGTAATTTTTGTACGTGAAAAAGTAGCAAATTTAGAATTTATGGTTTTGCAGTTCCCAAATATTGCATATTCCTATTTTTAAATTATCAGAATCTTTCTTAAGTGGTTTCAAACTGAGTAGACCTGAAGCAGGCAGTACGGAAGCCAGGCTGGTAAACATGGCAGATCTTGCACTGAAGATAACTTTCCTTACATCCTTAGTCTGTACCATTCAGGCACAGTCTTGGATGCCTTAGGTGGAATTTACAGATAAGTACATGTCTACAATGTAGACTGGCACTGATGCTATTTAAAAAAAAA
Organism: Pachycephala philippinensis; assembly: GCA_013397055.1. Lineage (NCBI taxonomy): Eukaryota > Metazoa > Chordata > Aves > Passeriformes > Pachycephala > Pachycephala philippinensis. The sequence continues at coordinate 261,077 of VWZT01013495.1, forward strand.
AAAAA
>VWZT01013495.1:261103-310941 GCA_013397055.1 Pachycephala philippinensis
AAAAAAAGTAATTTTGCACCTCATTTTTGCAAAGCAAATTATTTTTGTACAACACAATTTACTTTCCTGAGTCACGTTCTCTCACTGAGAGGCTTCTCTGGCTTCACGGCTCAGGTGGTGCTGCAGTGAACAGCCCACTGAGCATGGCAAATGCTGATGGAGTCTGGGCAGGGAACTGCCTGCTTGCCTCTCAGCTTTATGAGATGGACGGCTTGCGGACTGAGTTGGGGAGCATCGATGTAAATTGTCCATTTTGTTGCTAAATCTGGATAGATAGATTATTTTTCTCTCTGGCAATAGATGTCTTTCCGTGGAGTAGAAGCACTTGCAAGTAATTTCATTCATGCAGAAATGTTCGCTGAGCTCCACTTCTGTGCAGAGTTACCAGAGAAAAGAGAAGGAGAATCACACCAGACCATGAAGAGGCCCAGGTTGTTCAGAGAACACACTGTTAGAAACTGCAGATTACCAGTACATTACATTTCTCTGTTGATTTCAGAGAAGAAAATAAAGTCCCGTGTTGTGCATGAGTAGACATGTTATCATAAATTCCCCATTTTTTAAAATAACATCAATGATAATCCTAGAACGGGAGTCACCAGCTGGAACTTAGCATTGCATTGAAGCACAAATACAGTTTGCTAAACTCATCAGCAATAGCTATTTTTGGCTTCTCTGTAGTGAACATTTTAATGTATAGTTAAATTACTACTCACAGCCATGGAAAGAAGCTCCTTATTATTTGAATTTTTAGAGCCTTACTATAAATTGCTAGAGGTGAATTTTACACTAACACTATAAAAATAAAATGGAAAACCTCTAAAGTGCTACAATCCAGAAAATATATGCACTGTTATCACAGATCTCAAATGCAACTACAGATAATTTTAAACACATGGTAAACTTCTCCTTAAGTACTTATATTTTAGGGAGCATAACTGCTCTAAATCTTATTGTACTCACAGAGTAATTTTGCTTTGAACATTTGTGTAGGTAAACCTAGTGCTGCTCATAGTGATATTTATTGAAGCTGGGTTGTTTTACAATTTGCAACTCATTAATTCTGTATATAATTCAAAATAAACAAGGAGATTCTTGTGTAGCTCTTTAACTCAACAGCAATACATTACTATGAAACATCAGCTATCAACAGTTGTTGTATGAGTAGCAGAACTAATGAGGTCAGTGTGCCTATCAGTTACTTTCTGGCATTTCTGTACAAAGCAGCGTGCCTTGTGCTGTGTTCCACACCCTCAGTCTCTGTCTCTCTTCCTTTCCCACCACTACCTGTCTGCTGAATTTAATTGAAACTGGTCAATGGATATTCCATCCAGATACTGCTGAGGGCTGACTCTGATCTGACAATATCACAATGATTGATTGTTCTCAGCATAAACAGTAGCACAAAGATTTCATTCTTATACCGAGATAAAACCTCTTCCAGTGCAACTTGTACAAGTGTTTCTTGCCTCCTCCCTGTGACTGCTCATGAAGGGAAAGTGTCTGTCCTCTTTCAGGTGAAGATTTTAGTTTGCAGTTATTTTAAAATGTTTGCATTTATTATTATTAATTTATTGCATCGTTTTTAATTTGTTTGCAAGTTGAAGGAAAAACTCCCTTTAGATCAGATTTTTGACAGACATTTATCTAAATGAGCAAATTAGAGACACTATACCCTGATTTTCAGTTCACTCTTTGAGATACAAGTAAAATATGCATGGTCAGTGAAACACAAGAGCCCTCTAATTCCTTACTTGATAAAACGGTCCATTTTTGCCATGCCTGCTACCTCTTGTCTTACACAGTTCTTGATGTACAGGCTGACATATCAGTTGCACATTATAATACTTCTTTTATTTTGAAGATTGATTTTCTTGGGCTATCTCATTATTTTCAAGATATCCTCAAATATTCCTTAATTTATCCAATTTTTTTAAGGTCAGCAAGGCTCGTGTATTTATGTTCAGTAGCACAGGGCTGTGAACTGGTCCTGACAGTTTTTAACCTATTCAAGGATCAGGCATCTGGCCATCCAGTCCTTACACAAACATAATTTGATTTGCAAATTGAATAACAGAAAATAAAACCACAATTGAATGGAAACAGAAGTGAAAATTGGAGGACTATGAGTAATACAAAGAAAGGAAAAACAATTGAATTCCAATGAATAACTTAAAATGCTTTTATTTTTAATAATATTATCATGTCACTAATTTGAATGCCAGTAATTGCAAACAAAATGAAAACTATGCAATAAATTGTTAATAATAATAACTTTCACACTACACTGTGCAAAGAAAAAATAGGAAAAAAATGTCACCGTGGGCTTCTTAGCTACCTTCTCTAAAGAGATTTCATAAAGAAAATATTGGTGAAGGTAGGAAGAGACATATTACACAGTCCAAAAACTATAGGTAGTATTTTGAAAGGAATATTGATGCTATTAATTTCTTTTAAAAACATTATTTAATGAGGAGAGTATATACAAATGGACTTCAGATACAGAAAGCGTGCAAAATGTTAAAAAAGAAATGAATCCAATGAGAAAAGGCTGAGGGAGAGCTGAAGAGAAACTGAGATAAACACATAATGCAGGAGGTTGACGAAAAACCACCTCTCAGCAGAAAACACCCAATATGCAGTCATACTTTCTGTGTGCCACTTTTCTATACCTGGTAAATGAAATAGGTCACATCTTCTCCCAGTGGTGGAGGGTGCAGTGATAGAGCTCTGAGACCAGGCTTCTCTGGTGTGCATTGTAATGTAGCCCAGGGCAGATGTAGAAAACACAAACAGGAAAGTATTCCCAGATGTCTTAATGTCCCAGATGCTTCTCTGGGTTCAGTGCTCAATCCATTGATTGTATCGTCTTTGCCCCATAAAGTCTTTGCTGGAGAGGCAACCAGTTGCTTACCAACATGGTTGAACTAATTAGAAATGTTAAGATAGGTGGCAGCCTGGGCTTGAGGGATCCCAGGCTTGAGGGATATGGGCCTGGTGAAGAGTGGAGTCAGGACCCCGACGTTTAGGAGACTGAGATTTAAGCTGTTAATGTAATTAGTGGATGGACCCTCCTGGGAATTTGCCCACAGAATAAAGGAGATGAACAAAGCTGTCAGATCTTTAAGGACATTTTTCCTAGCGCTCTCAATTCCCAGATGGAGGAAATCAGAAAAGGAAGGCAGGAGACCAGCAGGGCTGAGTAAAGATCTCCTGGTCAAACTAAAGTGTAAGACATAGCCCTCTGGAGAAGGACTTGTGCATACCGAAGGGTGAAAAATTTGACATGAGCCAGCAATATACCCTTGCAGCCCAGAAAAACTGTTGCATAAAAAGTGTGGCTAGCAGGTTAAGGAAGGTGAATTTTCTCCTTTACTCTTCTCTTGTTATACCCCATGTGGAGTACCCAGGGTTTTTTTTTTTACTGTTTTACTGTTTTACTTCATCAGAAAATGTGGTTCCCCCCAAAAAATTTCCTGGGAAGAATCAGTTTGAGCAAATTCATTCAAATGATTTCCTGGGTCAAGGGCAACTTTTTTTTTTTTTGTCTCCAACACCAGAGGAAAAGATAGCTAATGTCTTGGATATTACGGCAAACTGAAAGGCTCTGGTAGGCTCAGGTTTAGCTCCCTGACCTACCTGGGTATTTTGAGTTCGGCTCCTTTGCCCTCTCTGTCACAGCTTCTTATATACCTTATTACATCATCTGTGTGTGTGCAAAACCCTGACATTTATTTTAGTGTAAAATTGGAAGCATTTTAGAAAATTTGAAATATTTTTAGAATGTTTTATACTATTTACTTGCACAGGAGAAACATTGTCCGTGTAATTGAAATAATGAAAATAGATGAACAAGTCATTGGAAGTATGAATAATTATGACTTTGTGCATTGCCAAATACTAATATCTTTAGTGGCAATGACATACCTTGCATTAAACAAAAGTATAAATATATATTCAACGGGTTCCCAATCTCAGTTAGACAGGTAACTGTGAATTGTAACATTAAACTGCATGGGCTGAAGCAATGAATAGTCAATACAGTTTTTGGATATGTTGTTTTCCAAGGAAAAAAATAGAAGTGCTGCTGCTTTGTGTCTGTTCATCTCATGGATATCAGAGCAAAAGCTAGCGGTAGAAACCTACCCAAAATATTTTATACAAAAAAAGCTCAATAGCTCACAAATTAAGAAACAGAACTGTGGGGCACAGAAAATAAAGACATTAAATAAGACAGTTAACATGAGGAAAAAGTTGTAGATCCTCATTAGCAAAGACTTTGGATGTTCTTGACTGAAGGTCATTATTTACTGTCAAAGATCCAATCCAATTTCAGCAAAATCACACAGTGCTAACAAAACCTGAGGTCACAGCTGCCTGAAAAGAGAATCATTATTATCTTGGTACTTTAATTAAAGGAAAGAATGGTAAGGTTGTTAAATACTGCGTTAGTAATCTGAAGTTTATTCTGGAATCTGATGCAACTCCTAGAATGCAAATCCGGTTTTAAAACGTGTAATATGCAAATTAGAAAATGTAAATATTTGAGTAACTGGGTATACATAAATTAGTTATTTAATAAACATTTTATAGAATCATAGAATCACCAAGGCTGGGAGAGACCCTTAAGATCATCAAGTCGAACCATTAACCCAGCACTACCTCTGTACCTTCTAAACCACTAAGTGATACAACCCAGCGCCAGACCCGGACACCTCTCAAACACCTTCAGGGATGGTGACTCCACCACCTTCCTGGGCAAACTATTCCAATGCCTGACCACCATAATAGTGAATTTTTTTTCCTAATATGTAAACTGAATGTCCCCTGTCTCTTCTTAAGGCCATTTCCTCCAGTCCTCTCACTGGAGACACTTTCATAAGTTTCTGTCTCACAAGTCACTTTTTGGATGAATTTTTACATCATGATGAAGTTTTTTCTTAAATATGTTGCTTCACTTTCCAAGTAAAAACTACAATGCAGAACAGAAGTGCCAGCTGTGGCAATTTTGGATGCTTGAGTCTCATTTAAGAAAGCTAGTCCTAATTTTAATAAAGGTATCTCTACAGTCAGGTCAGTCTCCAAGTTTTTTGAATTTTAAGGTGACTTTCTGAAACTCGGGGACTAGTTGGGATTTGAAAATGTAATTTAAGATGGTCCCAAGTTTATTGCAACTAAATTTATTTGCAACTAAATTTATGGAGTGAATTGTAGCAAGTTTGTAGGAATCCACTGAATTTAGGAATACAGCCTGGAAACACATCTCTCTCTAGAGATGGCTTACATTTAAAAAAGACTCCTGGCTCTCCATTCAGATGATGCCTTGATGGGGCTACCTAAAAACAGAGGCTAGACAAAATTAAGAGGATATAAGTGGGTATATTTATTGAAGGGCCTTCAGGTACACTTTGGGCAGTCAGAGCCCCAGGGGCTACACCCAAAATGGATGACAGGGTCATGAGTTTTTCATACTTTCATAAGTTTGGTCCATTTGCATATTAGGGTTAATTCTCCAATTACAGCCTCAGATAATGAAGTAATTTACTCCAAGTTTGCTCCCCCCTCAACTCACTTTTGTTTACATTTCTCAGGGCCTGAGACAGTAAGGTGTCCTTGAGTTTCAGACCTAGAGAGGAATTGTTTTGACTGACCAAAACGGGAGAACAGTAGCTAACAGTCTATATGGAGTTTAGTATTATACACTAAAGAATTACAGGATATGAAAAATATAAAAGGTAAAATCCTAAGGCATCACAGAAGCCTCAAGAGGTGTTGAATTATGCATAAATAAATATGTATTTTTGAGATTTTGTCTGATTTCTGCTGGATAGCTTTGGAAATACAGATTTGCTGGGCACAACAGGGGTTTGCAGTGCATTTGCTAAACAAAACTGGAAAACTGCAAGGTAAGGTAGAATGTTTGAAGATTGATTACCCAATTTTTGCTTCCTAAGGAAGTCTCTGATTAATTGCTATATTTGTTATTTAGCATAATTCATCCAAATTCAAATGCCAAATCACTGCAATGGTCTACTTTTTGTAGGTAGAAAAGCAGTATATGAAACAACATTTCTGAATACAGAGGTGGTTAAGCTTCTCCAACTGGATACACTAACTGCTGGGGAAAAAACCTTCAAAATCAAACGACAGTAGAGCACAGTGTATTGGAGTGGGAGAAAACAGCTCTTAAAAACAAATTTGAGAACAGTGATCAACTATGTATGTAATTTCATTATTATTTCATTATTATACTAAAGCTAGATTATAGTACACTCTTCAAAGTATATTTCCCATTCAGCTGGGGAGTACGGGGGAGAAACCATTTTTTGTCAAATCTGGGTTATTTCTGGGCAGGACTGTTTTTGCTTTGAATAATCAACACTAATTGTAAATCTCTAGGATTTCTGTATTCAGTAATGATATTCAGAATCCAAAGACCAAAGTGAAATATGATTAATTATTAGAAAACTAAAATTCTTTGACATACTGTACAAAAATAATGTATCATTTACTTTCCTTTTGCAACGTTGCATTCTTTTCTGCAAAAGCATCCTGTGCAAAAGAGGTCCTGGTGTTGTTTTGTTGCACCTTGAGACCTATTGCCTAATAGCATTATGTATGTAGACCCGCATAATCAAATGCATAAAGAAATTAGAGTGCCAGAAGCTGCAGTATTTTAACACTTTCTTCCAAAACTAACACACAGAAAAAGAAAATGGTCTAAAAACCCTGTTGAGAAATTAAAAGTCTAGCAATTCCATCAACATTTTCTATTATGTCATAGCTACGTATTTCATATTCTTTGGCAAAATAGTCAATCCCTCATTTTTTAAATGGATTTAAATGGTTGTGGCTCTCTGCAAAGGATGAATCTAAGCAGTGGATATGGGAGCACCTGGTCTACAGTCTTGGCTCAGCTGAGGTCACCAGGAAAAGCTCCTTTCATTCAGTAGTTTCAGGATTTTACTCACAATTTCAGGCAAATGATGTTCAGATTATTTCATGACACTGCCACACGTCTATTAATGCTGCTTTTTAATGTGCTGTTATATGTGCTTCTGCTCTGGGATACAAAGAGCAGAGGGGCAGCATCTCCTTTGCAGCAAGAAGCAAGGGATAAATCATGAAGAAGGCAGATGCAGGAGAGGGGAAGAAAGAAGTCTCATTTTGGGGGCAAATGAATGAATTGGAGGGGTTTGTGGAGGATTGTCTCCTGTGGGAGGACTCCATGCTGGAGCAGGGAAAGTGTGTGGAGGAGTCCTCCCCCTGCGGACAGAAGAGCGACAGAAACAACGTGTGATGAACTGATCACAACCTGCATTCCCCATACTTGTCACAAAATTTTCTGTAGATCATTTTGAAAGGATCACTTTTCAGGGGTCTCAGGAGGCCCTGTTCTGCAAACCCTTTCCTCAGCACAACGCCTTTGACACACAGATAGCTCTGCTGGTAGCAATATGACAGCTTGTGTGGGCAAGGGTCTCAGCATGCCATCACTGAGATTTCTATCAGGAAACAGGTAAACCTGTAAGGTAAATCTTTGAAATATCTCCCAAGCACTTCCAGCACATATAACTGAGACACAGGAAAGATTTATTTAACAAGCTTGAAAATATGAAAGCTTTTTTTTGTTCAAAAAAGTTGTGATAGCAAGTTAAAAATTAAATAACTCTCATGCCCCAGAATGTTTATTGCTGAATTATCCTTTTAGGATTTTGCTGGATCCTGCTGTGCCATTTATTTCTCTAAGAAGCAATTTCTTAAAGATTTCACCATTACCTTCTTGCTGTAACAAAAATGTGTTTACTTTTTACAACTTGAAAAACGTATGCATGTGCAGAACACCTACACATGTAGTGTTTTTCTTCTGGGGCAGAGATCTGTAGCAGAGAGAAGGAACTCACTGCTTTCTTCCTAGCATGAAATATTTACAGACAGGTTCTGTGAAGAGCAACAGCCTTTCTCTAGGAAACAAGACTGGTGCTTTCTCGAACTCTGCCACAGGTCTTGCTTTCTAGCTCAAGCTACTGCACTTGCAGCACCCGGGGGATATGTGCCTGTGCACCCACCACCTTTCTTCCCTTGCTGCTAATGTTTATTCTGCCCCCCGACTGAAGCCTCCCTGTGACACTGCAGAGGGGGAGGCTGGTCACCCTCCTGCAGAGGACCTGTGTTTGAAGTCACTCGTGCTTCCCAGTGGAATCACCCAGGTGGATCCCAGAGGGTTACTCAGGTGGGCAGGAACTTCTGGACATCCCCTTGTCCAACACCTGGCTCAGAGCAGGGTCAGCTGCAGCAGGCTGACCAGCACCTTGTCCTGCTGGGTTTTGAATACATCTCCATGGATAGACTGCCTCTCTGGACAAGCTGTACCAGAGTTTTACCATTGTCATAGCAAATTATTTTCTTCTTATTCATAAATGACTGGGCACCAGATGGAAAAGCCTGGCTCCAATTTCTTTACTTCCCCCACTTCAGGGAGTTATATACATTGAGGAGTTCTCCTCTGAGCTTTCTCTTCTATAGGTTGAACAGTCCCAGTTCTCTCAGCCTCTCCTCCTATGATATGCTCCAGACACCCAGTCATCTTAAAAGTGTCCCTTTGCTCCAGTTTGTTCATGTCTCCTGCACTCTGCATGGCAATCCCAGCTAATAGTAGCATCAAGTGGGGCTGACCCACACACGGACCAGCACAGACCCTCCAGGAGCTGCCTCACTGACAGCCTCTGGTGAGAGGTGTTAGACCAATCCCTTCTCCTGGCTTATTTCCCTGGAGCAGCAGCCAGGGCAAGGATCCCACACACCATGCCTCTGATGAGTGCAAGCAATCAATCTGACTGTCTTGCAGCGCCTGCAGTTCTCTCTTATGAGATTTTTTTTAAGCTCAAATGGCAGCACTTCTATTTTGTTCCAAACAGCAAAGGATCTGAACTTTGAAAGCTGCCAAATTCTAAGCAGAATCCAAACTACTTATCTTCAGACATTGCTCACTAAGGCCTTTTTTCATTTGTTTGACTTGGGTCACTGGCACATAATTTCAAGCCAAATGCACTAAACTTTTATTCAGCACGTTGAGGGCACATCCTGACCTAAGTAAGTCAAATTCTGAAGATTAATGGATTACAAAAATTTAGTTTGAGTTTTATTAGGCATTTCTTAACACTATAGTTCTTCAGCTACTCAGATACATTCACACTCTCAGAAGATATGGTAATTTGCCCTTCTCAGGGCATCCTTGCTGCAGATGTTGTGAGACTGACAAGTGCTTCTCAGTATAGTCCCTCAAGACCCTGTAAGTTTAAACTGAATCTCAAAGATAATTTTCAGACTCCTAATTTATATATACTGAGTTCAAGTTCACTGTACATAATTATATTCAGCACCCTGCCACAAAATGGAATCAATCCAGCCATACTCTGTTGACTACACTGCTTTATGATCAGCACCCAAAATACATTTTGTGGTATTTTACAGATGCAACATCTAGAAAAGGCAGCAGGAAACACTGGAAACAGCCAGTGACCCAAAATACCCTGGAGAACTGAAGTGCAGAAAGCACTTGCATCCTTTTATCTTGGATAAATGCTTTCCAATTTCTTTGCTATGATGATTTGGGATTCTGCCAATGTACAAGTTATGAGATCTAGTCAATTGCTTAATATTATTGTAAAAAGTCTGTGGTTTTTTATTTCAATCTGCGAATGTGGAATTTTGTCATTTTTTGAAAAGTTCTGTATCGCTCACCAGATTAGGCACAACGATGAGTCATTAACCTTAATGATCACCCTGTCACAAAAGACATGGTCAGGAGGCCAGTTAAAGGTAGAAGAGTATTTTTTCCCCCCCTTCTCCTTTTCTATAAAAGGGAACAAAACGGAAAAAAAAAGGGAAAAAAACCCAAACTTTCTTTTTGGGGCAGCATGATAAAGCAACAAAGCAGGGAATTAGAAATTATGCACAGAAGGAAAAACAAAGGAGGCTTCTGGCAAGAGCGGAGAATCTGTGCTTCACTGTCGATGAGCCTCAGCCTTGGAAAGCCTCTGGCCTGTGGAAGCTTTGGGAGAGATGCTCTGAGGCAGCACAGGGAACACAGAACCTGAGCCAGACAACAAAATTCAAGCTTCATCCAGGCTTTTTTATCACTCACCCTGTCATGCAAAAACCAGATCTGAATGCCCACTGATCTGAGTAGTCAGCTATAAAAAGCAAGGAAGTCATGCACACTGGATATCAGCATGCTTTGCCCACTTGTCAAGTGTCACTCCAAAAAGAATGTCAGAAAATCGGGCTCTGCAAGCTCCTAAAGTGCAGTCATAAGGGTGGTTCCTGTCCCTTTTCACTTCAGCCTCCAATTTAAATGTCAGCTCCATCTTTGGGTGAAAAGCAGGATACCCCACCCAAGTAAGAAATCACTGCCTCAGACAACATGCAACCTGCAAGGTCAGAAACAAAAAGCAGCACCAACAGTGCAAACACTTTTATAGAAGTTCCTAGTGCTGCTCACTGCTTCACAGAGTTTCCTGCTGTTTCCATCCTGGCTTTATTAAAATGGACTAATTTCATATGGCAGACACAAGAATAATTTCCATTTATTATATTTCATTACTATTTCATCCTTTTTATTTTATAAAGGCACATTATGCATTTATACTTGATACCGTTTTAATTAATAATTTTTCTATTTAATCTCCAGCTCTGTTGAAATTACTCATGGTAAAACAATTATGAATTAAAAGCCTGTGTGAAACTCAAGAAAATGTGAAGTGTTACCCTAAATTTGGCTGGTTTTTTTTTAAAGCCTGGAATTGGCATTTTTTTAATTAAATATGCACGTGGAGAATACATGGATAAGGAAAAGAGAAAAGCAGAATAAGCTAAGTGAGTGTAATTTAATGTTATATGACAGGAAAGAAAAACAAAAAAGCCCTGCCAGAAAAAATGGGGGCTTCAAACCCAAATGTTAGTTCCATACTGCCATCAAAGCCAAACCACAGAGGCAAAGAGTTTTTGTACTGCCTTTGCTTTACATCTAGCAAGACATGCAGTACAAAAAACCACTCTTCCACTTAGGCCTAAATCCAAAAATGATACTGAGATGTTTGTATCCAATTGAAATTAATGGTCCATTTAAATGGAAGGGAGGAGGAATCTCAAACCTGATGCAATGTTGAAGCACTATCCATAAAGAGAGGACTCTCGGGCAGTTCAGCCATCTAGCACATCGGCTGATGAGGAGTAATTTTCCATCTATCTTTTCCTATATTCTCTGTAAAGGTAGTGGCATCCTGAAAGGGAGCCAGACACCTGAAAATCAGATATAATGATACTCCCTGCATTGAAGTTATTTGTGCAACTTAAATTCCATATGGTTGGGTGAAAAACACCGAGAATCCTAACCTGTGTGCTTTGGTGAGACTCACTGTTAGGTTTGTGAAATATGGGGATTATGGTCCTTTATTACACTTCATCCATGAATGGGAAGAACCATCATTTAAAAACTGCAGAAGTAAGGCAACCTTTATAATGACAATTAATACAAAATTAATTAGAAAGAAAATTATCTCAAATGTGCTACTTTCCTGACTGAATACCAAGTTTGTAACAATCCTTCTAGGCACAGACATAAGGAGATCTGGGAAAAAAAAAAAAAAAGAAAAATAGATGAAGCATAATAGAGTGTTAAAATTGGAGCATTGCTTTCATACCCATGAGATTGCTTTTTCTTTAAAGTATTCCAATTATCCTGACAGTAAAAGAAAGAACAACTACATTAGTATCATATTATTTCCATAACAGCTATCTTCAGTCACTTTTGATCTGACAAATTTCTACATATATTGTGCCTAATAAGCTTGTTTTGCTTTTTTGCAACCCTCTTGATGAAGTGCAAATCACACCACAATTGTTCCTCTGGAGGCTTGCTATATGCATCATCCTACAGGGCCTGTTGCTAAGACAGAGCATGTGGTGAGGTTCCACTGTGGCAACAGCTACCATTCCATGATGCATTAAAATCCTCAGCTCCTCAATGCTAAAGATCATTGTGTCCTAAATAGGAATTCCATAATCTGAACAAACAGAAATCCCCTGCTCTTTCTGGTAGTGGTGCAATATCAGCAATTAGCTGCTGAGTCCCAGACTGTATCCCAGAAGATGGGAAGAACAGCTGCTTTGGCACATTAATGGCCACTGGCATTATATCGTTCTGTTTTTAATTTAGGCAGCATATTGTTCTTAATTCCCCTCCAAGAGACAGAGGAATTTACAAAAATCATCAAGAAAGTTCAGTCATCTTCATGAGTGCTCATGAGAAGGCTTTTTTTAACCTCATCAAACCCTACCAGGCTTTTTCTGCAAGGAGTTTTCCCAAAGTTGCTGGCTGCTCTCCTAGAAAGCCGGTTTTATTAAGATTCAGTCACCGGCATTGTACATGTCACACTGTAAGGAGTCCTGGGTGTATCTTCCAAAACAGCAGATTCCCAAAAGAATGACAGACAGTGTCTATATGGAGGCACTATGTCAAAAGACTCTATTATTAGTGAGGTAAAACTGATGTTGTGTAAAAGTCAATACACACCGTTAAGGAGATCTGCATGGGCTTACAGTGGCTATAAATTCACTTTTTTTCAGCAAATGTAAATACAAGAGATATAAATATGCTAAGCAGTTCAAAAGTCTTTGATGAAAGCAACAACTAATTTGTGTGCTATATCATTCGGTCTTGTTGAATGCAATCTTACGAGCTGTAGCAATCTTGACCAGAGTTTAAAGGTATCCAGTCACTGAAATGTTCATTAAGCATTATCTCAAGAGGCAGTTCTGTTTGCTAGAATGATCTTTTTTAATTAGTGAATTACAGAACCGCATAAAAACCTTCAGCTGTTGTTGCCTTCTGCTTACACAACATCTTTCTTCTGCCTAAGAACTAAATTGCTCTGTAATTGTATCCTCCATGGCAAATAAGCAAAAATGTACTTCAGGAAAGCCCTAGCGGTTCTTAAGAGGGTTAGAATAAAGATGAAGAACCAAACACCTTACAAGTTAATATAACCAAGTTTTCTTTTCCATCTTTCAGAATCCCTTAATGGTAGCTATTTTGTTGAGAAAAATGATGGTTCTTGATACCATATGAGTTGTGTGAAGTTGAAGTGGCCTTCACAAAACAAAATATCCCCCCCCGCCTCCAAAGCTATGGGCAAAAATAATGCAAAACCCCCCGATCTGTGGAAGATAGAGAAATAGTAATTCTGGCTAGGAATTGTGCAATTCTGCCTGATCAAGCACTGAACATAGACCTGTCCTAATACTAATAACATATTCCAGCTAGATTTTTGGGATGTCTTGTTTGTGGCAGACTCTTCTTTTGCCTTGTTTAATCATTGCTCAGTGTCAGAATTATTTACTTTTGTATTCTCGTTGTCAGATGAGGGAGAGAAGCTGGGGATATTTTACTGGTAATTATCTATTCATCCAATTACTATTGCCCATTTAATAAATGGTTCAAAACTGACAGAAAAACCAGTAGCTTCCAGAATATAACTTCTGTCTGTTGGCCATGGAAGAGACTGATCTAATCCTGTGTATACAGAGAAATTCTGGTTTTAGCAAGAGATTGTAAATAGATATGATATGTAATGATTGTGAAAGGGTGCATGAGATTTATAGGGTGAGGTTAGGAGTACCAGTTAAATAGGTGTAAATGGCCATTCTGTCAGTCAGTGAGTGTGCAGTTAAGAAGTAAACACAAAATATCCAGAATGGTCTTTAGATTAAGCAAGTCAGTATTCCTGAAATATATAGTTAGCCTGCAGATAAGTAATAGGTGCTTAGCTCAATAGGTTATCTGAATGCAAAAACCCCCTCTGTAATCTTGCCTGCACCACTGACTGTACAAGGTTTGAGCACAGCTGTGACAACATCAATACACAGATGCCTGTTGCATTCGAAAAACAAATACATGAACAAACCAAGCTCGAAACCCCACAACTCAGACAACACCCATTTTTTCCATCATTATCAATATACACATGCCTTAACTGAGAAGAAAGTGAAGGAAAATCATTCACAGCAATTTTCTGCATTGCTTCAAAATAAATGCACAGTGACTCCAGAAGAAAAAAAAATCACACCACGCTACAAAACAGTAAAGCTGGTGAAATCAAGTAAGAAGCTGATAAAAAAGTACATGACCCATAAAACATCCTGAGAAAAATGATGAGGGAAGAGGGAAGCAGAGCTCTAGCAGTGTAAAGGAGGAAGCTGAAGAAGCTGGGGACCTCACACAGTTTTATCATGTCAGTTCTTACTTCCTGGGACTGAGTGACAACTTAGAGTGAGAAGTAAGCCCAAGAATGCCCCACAAGGACAGTAGTGCAGAGGTAATACCACCTTGAGCAAATGGCACTTTTCTTTACAGCTTTGAACATTCCTCTGCCAAAGATATTTTTAAAATGAACTGTGTTTTGTTCATGCACTTAGAAATTCAGTGACTCCTCACAGAAGCTGTCAGCACTGGGATTAGGAGAAAAGGATCTCAGTTCACCTCCTCTCATCAATACCTAGAGTAGAAACATGCTCTTCCCTCTTCTGATCATCATTTTTTCTTTCATATTTTAATGAGTAATGACTACATGAAAATTTGAGGATGAAATGTAAACGATGTTCTAATAAAAACCATGTCACAGGTCAATAGCTTCATGGACATGGGAAAAAATTCATGAATTGCTTGACTTCTAATATTTGGTTTAAACTAAATGAGGGCATTTTTGAGGTCAGTTAAAATGATGCTGCATCTTCACCTCATGCATTTTTGAATTAGTAGCTGCATAGCCTTTAGCCCAAGTATTTTGAGATCAGCTTTTTTTTTTTTTTTTTTTTTGCTACCTCAGATACTGTACTGTTATGAAGGGTTATGTAAAGGAAACTTTTTTTGGTCTTCTCATCTGCCACCAGCTGATGAAGATCATTTAGAGCAAAACACATCTTAGCAGTGCAAGTTCTCATCTGCTACTGCCCTTTCCCCCTCATTTTCAGGCCTTTAGAAATAATGAAGAAGAATGATAAAATCAGGACATTTTCAGAACTAAAGGTTAGATGTGAAGATATTTTGTATAAACATGGCCTCAACAGAGTTAGTGTGTTTTTACTGTTACAACAGTAATTGTAATATTTTCCTCTTTGTCCCAAGCAGAGTCACGGCATTGTACACGATTTATTTTAAAGCTCATTGAATGCTGGGAAAACTGCAATAACTTCAACAACTGATAAATCAGATGGAAAGATTGCACTAGTGAACTGGACTTCAAAAAAGCATTATCTTCTTCTTCTTTGCAGATCCTTTTCTGCAAATACAGTATCTCTCTAGCACAGAGATTTAGTTGACATTTCCTCAAATAATCTAAATTTCACTAGATACATTATATATGATTGGAAAAAATTATACTCCTGGGATAAAACTGGAATTTTCTTGAGTGCAGCAGACAGTCCTTCTTAGAGAATCAGGAAGATTTAAACAGCACAGAAGCAATAGCCGTGGTCCCTACCAATTCAGCAGTATAACCCATCCAATAATTCTATTTAAACACAACTCAGGCTTAATAAAAAAGGTAAATAGTAGTTTAGGTCAGATATTTTAATGGAGCACTATAATGATTAAACTTACAAGGATTGATTATTTTTATTTTTATAATAGCAGGAATTTCTTATTTTATTATAGAAACTAAAAAAACTAAGAGACAAAGACATTATTTCCAACAGCTAGTGTCCTATGTCTGGAAAGAATCAGCATCCCATTAAGGCAATTACTGTTCTCATTTGGGATCCTGATAAGCTCTTAAATAGTCTGTCATTAAGATATATACAGCACATCCCTTTAATAAGATCTCTTGATTTGATGAAGCCCTTATTAATACCATCAAAGGTCCCAGAAGAACACCTCCATTTTTTTGGTGAGTGTTCTGTTCAAGATTACTCTGGTGTCATTGACACTGCTCTTGCTATAATTAGGCTTGTATGCAGAGTCCTCTTCTTCGGTTTTCAAGACAGTTTAGCAATAGTGTGCATGTACCAATGTGATGAACCTCCATTTACAGGAGCAGCTTCTAGCATTAAAAGAATATATTTCTTTTTCATTATTTAATTTTTAAAGAACAAATTAGTGCAGATTCTGATTCATCCCTGATTATCTAATGAGGAGAAGTTTTATGTAGCGTTTTATAGTAAAAGCATGCCACACTTTAAAAACATCTATTCTAAAATAACTTTTTCCCAAGAGCCATATCCTTTTGTTCCTCTTGTTCTTCTGTTACATGATGAGCACACTGCACTGATACTTTGTATTGAGACGAATAAAATACACTATAAAATGCTCACTCATCAGGCTGGAGGTTGGATTAAGAACAAGTGGATACCTCCTTTGTTGTCGGGTGTGAGACACTGATCCCATACATTGATCAAGCATTATATCCCAGAAAAAATCCTATTAGCTCAAGTTAAAAATGATTGCTTGATTTGGAGGGAAGGGAAGGAAAATGGAAAAGCTTGAATGGATAAACATATGGCACTTACAGATGCTAAAAAGAGAAGGACTCCTCTGACCCACTGCCACAGCTGTGATGCACAGAAGTGGCAAACTGTCTGAAAGCTGTCAGATGGACCTGACAGAGGCCATGAATATTGGTCTTTCCTGAAAAATCAGGCTGCTGATCTACGTACTGGATGCATGCCTTGGTAGCTAAGCAAGCACCAAAATTGGCCCAGCACTTCCACCCACATGAACTCATCACCTCTAGAATTCCTATCAGTTCAATTCACATGCCCAGCACTCAGCAAATCCTAAAAAGACTGTTAAAAATTGCATGCAGAGTAGTTTTGAAAATCTGCACAATTTCTTTGTATATTTTAACAAGGCAAGGGCTGTTCTAAATACCTCTTTACCACTTTATATTTACCCGTGATTCAAACTGTTATGTTATGAAAAACTTAAAATGCCATTGAAAACAGGGAGAACATGTCAAAATTTATAGTACCTCCATGCTGTTTGATGGCAAAATCTCTCTGGGAAAACACTAGAGAAAAAGTATCCATTTTAGGATAATTGCCATGGTCCAAGCAGTTTTTATAGTAACAGTGATTTAAAAATGAATTAAAAGTTACAATGTATTCAATGCAATTTTAGACACCATTAGTCCAGACAGTATTTGTGGAGTTATGCATGAAAAGGTATTATTTTCTTATTGCTTATCATTCAGAGGTACTTTTGCATGCACTGAAAATTTTCCATATCCTTTCCTTCCATTTTTTTCACTTACAAAAAAGTTTTCCACCAAGAAGAAAAATGCAGACATGTGTCCAATATTTCATCAAAATACTTAACATGAGACATTTTTCTAATTCTCTTTGACATGTGCATGGCATTTGTTCTGTTCACTCTGCATAGTTTCCAAAATGTTAAGACTCATGCAAAAATGAGTAGGTAGTTCAGATTGTGGAAAGAAAACCTGCCAATCTGACATAAGTAAAACCCGGGAGAAGTGTGTAACTATGTCACAGCCAACACAGCTAACCTTCACTGTTATAGCCAAGCAAATACACTTCCTGGGCTGAGTGGCAAGATCCTCATTCCCATCAAGAGATCTTCTGGGAGACCAAGGGGAGACCTCATTGCAGTCTACATCTTCCTCACGAGGGGAGCAGAGGGGCAGGCACTGATCTCTCCTCTCTGGTGACCAGTGACAGGACCTGAAGGAATGGCCTGAAGCTGAGTCTGTGGCAGGTCTAGGTTGGATGTCAGGAAAAGGTTTTTCATCCAAGCATGGCTGGGCACTGGAACAGGCTCCCCAGGGAAGTGGTCACAGAAACAATCCTGTCCAAAAAGTGTTTGGACTACGCTTTCAGGCACATGGTGTGATTCTTGGGGCTGACCTGTGCTGGGTCAGGAGTTCGACTTTGACGATCCTTGTGGGTCCCTTCCAACTCAGGACATTCTACACATCTATGATTCTATGATGCTGTGATTCTATGATGCAAATGGATGTGATGGAAGTTTGCTTTAATTGCAAGGAGAAGGACAAGTGGCAACTGCCACAGCACTGTTGAAAGCATTATGAAGGATGGATTTAGATTACTTCACCAGCCCTGAAGCAAGCAAATTATGGTAGATATCCTGAGTTCCCAGAGAATGAGTGCCTTAACTTATTTTCTCAGCTCCCTAAGGCCTTCTCGAAGTAAAATCCATTCAAATACTTCTTCTGGAAAACGGTTAGGGTAGCTTATTGTATATGAACTGGTTTAACTTTTGTACAATTCAGTGCTATTTATCCTCTTGAATTTTTTATTATTGCTAAGAATATTGCCACAATTTAGAAGAAAAAATGAAAAAGAGGCAAATGATTGCAACTGGTAATAGAAATAATCTTTGTGATGGAACTTTGTCTTCAGTAATTCATCTGCAAAATCTTGTACTACCTCAGGTTTGGATTACTCAGTTACTTAAAAAACCCTCAAGTGCTTTGTGCTTTCCTGGTGCTGTACTTTGACTGAGCATTTGCTCTTTTACTGTTGTGCTTCTGGGTTCTCCTTTTATTTCTAGCAGCCATATCAGAGCAGCATCAAAGATATGAATAATTTGCATTTTAACATGAGGGGTCCAGTACCCCTTTTTTTCCTCAATTAATGCAAACCTGTAAAAAAATTTAAAGAGTGCCTGTGCTAGGAAAAAAGCCACCTCCAGTTGTTTTGCTGTCTCATTTCTTTGAATTATTGTATGATTTTCCAAATTTCTTAAAGATATGTGTTTTACATCTGCAAGTAATGAATGGACATGAAATGATATATAATCAATGCATACGCAATATAATATTTATATTGCTGCATACAGATATCCTTTCCATTGCTGAGGCTGCAGATGGGACTGCAGGTACACTGTTCTGACTGTTTAAGAAAATTAGTAAAACAGCCTGCTACCAATAAGTCTTAGAAAAAAAGAGCTTTTTAAAGGAAAAAAAGAAGCAATGTAGGAGTGAAAGTGCCCAAGTACCATTAGGAAATAGTAATAAATATATTTCTAATTTGTTTAAATAGCTAAATGTACTGGGTCTAGTGTAGGGATACAAGAGTGGGCTGCAGGCAGCCTTGACTTTGATAAGCTACAGCTGTATCCCGAGGAAGAAAGAAAACCAGCATGAAATGCAGGTGTGTTGATTTTGGTAACAAGAAGCATGTGAGTGGCCCAAGACATAGGTATAAAAGGCTGTGCTGCAGGATCACAAGGGCTGGTACTGAGCCTGATGCCTGCTGATGCCTGCTGATGCCTGCTGATGCCTGCTGATGCCTGCTGATGCCTGCTGATGCCTGCTGATGCCTGCTGATGCCTGCTGCAACTGTGCTGATGCCTGCCACCCTGCTCTATGCTGGTCTTTTGGACTCCAACATCTGGTGCCCCGTGTTTGTATGTGTTATTTAAATCGTGGTGATAATGGCTTAGAGCCTCAAAGGCTTGGAGCCTCCGGCAGTATGAGCCTCACGGACTGCAATCCACTTGGGGGAAGTGGAAAAGCCGGCCGGCGCGTAATCCCTGGGAGTGTGCCCAGGTGAGCCATGAGTAGCCTACGCATGTAAGTCCTGGACTGGACTGCTTTATGGGCGACTGTGCCTCTCGGATGGACAACAGTTTGCTGAGTTCTTGCCCATGCGTGATTACTGTGAATGGTGTCGTGTATTTACTGCAAACTATGTTGGTCTTTTGTCTGGATGGGTTGGAGTTTACTTTCTTGGTAGCAGCCTTTATGATGCTGCATTCCAGATTTGGGACTAAAACAGTGCTGATCACAAACCACAGTTTTGGTTATGGCTGAACAGTGCCTGCACAGTGTAAGGCTTTCTCCATTGCTCAGTCTGCCCCTCAGTGAGGAGGCTGGGGGTGGGCAAGAGGTCAGGAGAAAACACAGCCAGGGCAGCTGATCTGAACTGGCCAACGGGATATCCCATTCCATACTACATTGTGCTCGGCAATAAAACTGGGTGTGTTTGTCTGCCGTGGTGGCCATTGCCTGGAGACTGCCCGGCCCCAGGCTGCCTGTGGGAAGTGGTGACTGATTGTCACTGCAACAATTGTGGTGGAATTTTTTCCTCTTTCCTTTACTGTCTTTAACTCCACCCCAAAATTTTCTCCTTTTTTTCTATTCTGATTCTCTCTCCTGTCTCACTATGGGAAAGGGAATGGGCTGCTACACAGATGCTTAGCTGCTGGCTGGGATCAAATCAGAACATAAATTAATATTAAACTAGGGATCCAATAAATGAAAATCACCATTCTAAATGGAATCACAAAATTTCTTAAGGCATACCTCTTTTTTTCAAATGCATTTGATCTGTAAATTTTAGGACTGTAACAGTAAAATAAATACAGTTAAAACTCCTTCATCTTGAGAACAGTAAAGGAAATTAGAAGTTCATATTCAGTTTGACAAACCATTTACGACTTGCAATCCTGGATCTCTGAACCCACTTTTTAAAAATTAAAATGGGCATTTCTACATTAAAAAAAAGCCCCACTGGGAAGAATTCATGAAGTGCTAACAATATGCCTTTGAAAAGGATTAATTTACAGGTGAAAGGATAAGTATGTACTAGAACTAAAGAAAGGGGATCAGGGATGGAAAGAGAAGTGTTGCCAAAGTGACACTGTGTTGCAATTGTAGTAACCTAAGAGCTCTGTTCCCTTTAGTCCAATTCTTGGTGCTAGGTTAGTTTATTCCTACTGGAAAAATAAGCATTACAGTTTCTAGTGTTCTGAGGTGGTCTCATGTTACTAGGAACTCTATAAACATTGTAGCACTTTGTAAAATTTTGGCCTGTACTTTTAAACAAGGTTCTCCATGTCAGTAGAAGGTCCTGAGTAAGTACTAGTTGACAGTCGTGAAGCACCAAATGTTACCAGAGCTTTGATTTTGATTTCAACAGTTTGTCAAAATAAACTTCTGTTGTTGCCAGTAGTCCTGCTTTTCCCAGCAATACAAAAACATTTATGACTACTGGCACTTCAAAATAATGTGCACAGTAACAGCTACAAGTTGCTTTGAGGAAAGTAGTGCTTGGCATACTAGACTCTTTTCTAAGTTAAGAAACATGGTTTGCCTTCAGAAAACCTAGAAGGGTCAGAGCTCCCTCCCCCAATAGTAAAACTTTGTTTCCAGTTGGAGGTAGATTAATGCATGGTAACAAACACCCATTTTAATCTGTGATGTCATTATACAGATGTTTGCAACTGAAGAAAATATGCTTTGGACCCACCTTGATTAAGGTACAGGTCTATCACAAGGTTTGCATTTAAGCAACTAAATATTAGAAACCTATTCCAAGTGCGTGACTTGGAAACCCATGAGTGTTTTGCAGACAGAGAAAGGGCTGGAAGAATTTTCCACCAAAAAGTTTTTTTGTTCTTCAGTTTTCCATACCAAGACAGTCCAAGAACTTAGCTTCGACAATGGTCTTAATTTCTGTGACTATGAAAAGAAACATTTGCCAGAGATTGTAGGAGAGTGGTCCTTTCCAGAACTGTATTTGAAATTAATTGTACACATTTTACAGATATGAAAGGTGCAAAGGGAGACTGTTGTAGAACATCTGTAACCAAAGTGAAGAGAGGGGGAAAATGAGAGAGAGAAAGCGACCATTCTGGATAGGATAGTGATGCTTTAGGTTTTAACTTTCATATTTTTCAAATCCTCTATTGCCTAGTGTGTAACTCTGAAGTTTCTTGTAGCCTGTTCTTGTAGCCTTGTTCTATTATTCCAGTTAGACATAACAAAGCCTTTCCAAGCCTGTGCTCCAAGGACACCCAGACTGTACTAGGCCCAAAAATGTGTAAACCAACATCATTGACTGGAGCTTTAATTGGAGAGTTAACCCTGGTATGCAAATGGACCAAACTTATAAAAGTGTGAAGAACTCGTGACTCATGGTCCATCTTGGGGTCCATCTTGGCAATAACCTCTGGACTCCCCAGGGTGTACCTTTGAAGGCCCTTCAAATAAATACCTACCTTTATTCCCTTATTCCTGTCTAGTCTCTGTTTTTAGGTGGCCTCTTGAGGCATCAATAGCAAACGGAGCACTAGCAGTGACACAAAGGAGGTATGCAACATGGGCAGCACTAGAAAGCAGCATTTACGACTTTCCAAAGGAATGAGGACACGTGAGTAGGAGAAGCTCTGTTTAAATAAAAGAGCAGGCCTATCTAACAAAACATTTGCTTAGTTTTTAAATGTAAAGGCCAGCTTTGTGACTTTGCTAGAAAGGTATTTGTTTACTGCTCAGGTCTATGCTGTCAGAGAAAGCAGCCTGGTGTAAGTTTTGCTTATACCATCATTTAATTTTACATTTCTTTCCTTATTCAGGAGGCAGCATCAAGCATCTGCAGGATATAAGATATATTTGTAGCTGTCACACAAAAGGCTGAGAAGGATAAATGAAAGTACACCATTGGCCTAAGTGTGATGTACTGACCTACACTACCATGCTTGAAAAAATGGTTGTTCTCTCTGCATTTGCATGTGTTGATTCTAAAATCTCTCTGCAACTCTCTAAAGGCATGGTTCTGTGTTAATTTTCTGCTTTTGTAGGAATACGTTATAAAGTATTAAAGCTGCAAACACGAAGTAGGAAATTTTATAGTTAAAGTCACACATAAAACTTTAAATCTACTGCTGCCCCCTGTGCACATGTGGTATGACCACTTTTAATGCCATACCCACACGTTATTTTTCCTAAGGTAGGCCTGTTTCATCTAATGTGCACAATGGGTATTGCTCAAGATACTTCCTCAGGAAGTGGTTTAATATTTGTATGAAATTATAAGTCAGTTTTTACAAGCTTTTCAGCCCATCACTCAAGAACCTGGAAGTCTGTGACCAATCATTTCATCTCCAATATGACATTATGTATTTCACAGCTGGAGGAACAGAGACAAAGTCTTTAGTGGGCAACATATGGGCTCAGCAGTAAATGAAGGGTTATAATTTAGGACCACCTGACTGCCAGGCATGTGTTCTGACATGATACATTTATTTCAAATGTGATGAACAGAAGGATGTTCAAACCAGATCAGACTGTAAGTGTGCATCCTGTCTCTGACCTTGGGGAGCCAACAGGACAGTCTGTGAGGACAGGAGAAGCCTGTAGTGATATAAATACATTGTCTTTGTAAATGTCATAATATTTTCTGGAGAATATTTCTGTCTTGAGTGATGTCTGACTCTGAAACTCCCTGATACAGAAGTTATGGGTTTTTTTTACTTAATGGCCATCAGTTTTCTTCTATGAATTGATCATGGTGCTTTTTTTGATAACATACAATACCTTAAGTCTTAGTAAAGTGAGCTGAATTTGTGTATGCTCTTTATTTCTGTTGTGAAACCGTGGAGATATCAAAATAAGTTCCTGGGATCTGAGGACACAATGTGGAAATGTGTAAAAAATGTTGGTTTACATAATTTCTGGACAAGATGATGGGGAAATTGTCACCTGCAGATAAATGAAAATTTTCAGTGAGCTTCCAGAGCTGAATGGGAAAAAAGACCTTGATGAAACTGAGATCAAAATCTGTATTCACCACAAAACCAAGGGTGCTAAATCTTCTTTAAATTAGAAACTTGCTTCACTGTTCTGGCACCTTGCACAGGGAAAAGACAGATAAAG
Source organism: Pachycephala philippinensis (assembly GCA_013397055.1). Taxonomy (NCBI): domain Eukaryota; kingdom Metazoa; phylum Chordata; class Aves; order Passeriformes; genus Pachycephala; species Pachycephala philippinensis. Next base: position 284,800 of record VWZT01013495.1, read on the forward strand.
TTACTGGGATAGAAAGAAATACTTAAGAAGGGATCAACCTAGAACATAGCCTTAATATTTTTTTTGCTGTTACTGCTTTCTGCCATTTAGTGCCTATTTATCTGGGACCCTGAGGTCAGTTTGAGTCTGGATGCTAGATATTAATATTCACTCAGCATCAGGCCATGCTTTTTGTTGGGATTATTAGCCTGGACACAACTTTACTGAATGCAAATTACTGCTATTACATGACATATAGTGACTGCATTTGAACTTGTTTGGTTAAATCCTATCAGAACAGCTCTGATGCACCAAAATCTGTGAATTAGTGCAATTATTGCAACATTAACATACTTAGCACACCTACTCAAAGAGTTTGTTTCCTTTAAACTACTTACTAAGTTTTATATTGAACCTTTTTCAACTGCTAAAGCAAATGAAGCAGGGCTGCCACAGGCTGTCACTGGTCATATTGGCTCCCACACTCTGAACAGCATGAGACTCTCCTTTGGAAAAAAGTTTGTGATGAAAAATGGTGGGAAAATTCAGATGGTATGAGTAACTTACATTCTGACAACAAGTAGCTTGATACTTCTAATTTTGCAACTTTCTCAATACCCTTTATGTTTTTTATATTTAGTTACTTCTTTTTCAAATAAGAAGACAAAAGGTGAATACAAACTCTCTTCTGTTCAACCACGCAAGCATTCCACAGTGTGCTTATTAAAAAGCACCTGGGCTGTAAACTATGGACATAGCACCATTATATTCTCAGTATTGCAGACTGAAAGACCTCCTCATCTTGTTTAACAGTTTCCTTTTGTGGGAAACTGAAGCATGCAACAAAATGTTTTTATTTTTGTGCAATGCTTGCTTTGTACAGCTGAAAAAATAAGCAATGTAATAAGGGGTGATGTACCAAGTACTTATAATGGTTCCTGCCATGGGTTTTCAAACAAGTGTGTTAATCCATGCTAATCTGGTTCAGTGCTTTGAAAATTATTATATGGTTTTTTTACAGCCCACTTGCCATCCCTGCTAGTATTACAAATGCCCTCCATTGCACACATGCTTTTATTTTATTGCACCTTTAGGCAAATTTAAAGCAAATAAGAAGATATAATTATGTTTGATTAAGGTAGCTTGGTGGTATGTTTGTGTCAACTAGTTTAGTATCTATAATTCTTTGTTTTTTGGTTTCACTGAATATGTACAAGGGAAAAATAGATCTCAGAAGATGCTGTCTACTCTGCTCTGGAGATCTACTTTGTTCAATTTAAAAGAAATGATTGCCGTATTACAGAACAAGAGGAGAGATGAGCACACCTCTGGTGTGCGATTCCCCAAGACTTGAATTACCCCTCAGAGATGCCCATCTCTCTCCATTGATTATACAGAACATTTAGGAAAATTACATGCTAAAATAGACTCGTCAGCTTTATACCAACATTGGCTGTAGGTGCTGAGGTAATACTGGTGGTGGTGACAGAGGTGGCTTCTTTGGGAAGTGTCCAGGGGCTGCCTGTGCCAAACAGAGCTGTCTTCAACCAGCCCACTGCAGGGCACAGCTGAACCCCTTGGCTATGATGGTTGAACCTCGGGCAAGGTAGATTTAAGGAAGGCTAAAAATGCCAGACAGGCAAAAGGAAACAGAGGGAGAAACAGCTCTGCAGAGTCCAAGGCCAGAGAAGGAGAATAGGAATGGGAATAATATGCTCCAGGCATTGGAGCAAAGTCCCCTGCAGCCTGTGGGGAACCCACACTGGAGCAGGCTTTTTCTTAAAGGACTGCAGCTCATGAAGATCGCACACTGGAGCAGGTAAAACACATGAGAGGGAGGTATGGGCAGAGATCAAAATGTTTACATGGGCCATAGCCCCTCCCCACTCCTCCTGTGCTGCTCGGGGGGGAATAGAGAAGTTTAGAGTCTGGAGTGAAGCTGAATGTGGCAAAGGGGGAAAGAAATGTGTTGTTTCAATGTTTCTCTTTGATTAATTCTATTCAAATCTATTTTAATTGTCAGTAAATTAACTTAATTTTTCACATTCAAGTTTTGCCCGTGATGGTAATTGGTAAGCAATTGCCCCATCGTTATCTTGACGCATGAACTTTTGCATCACATGTCTTCAGTCCTGACAAGGAGGGGAGTGAGAAAGAGTCTGGGTGGGGGTCTGGCTGCTGGTAGAGCACCTAAGCTTAAAAACAATGACATCAAGTAGTAAATGGGAAAGATGCCAGCATCCGTTTTATGAAAAGTGTTTGCATAACTTTTCTGAAAAGCAAAACTCTGTGCCTAGGATTAAGGCATGCACTAAATCATTTTACTATTATTTCTGATTCAGCTACAGTTAGGAAATACAGCAATTCTTTACTTCTGATAAGGCATTATGTTTCTTTAAACCTATTTGTGTGACATCCCACTGAACATGAGATATGCCACAGACCAAGACGCAATACCAGTGTGCACAAAATCATAAAGCTAGAAGACCGACTTTATCAGTTCCTTACTGTTTTAATTTTCTTGAAAAACATGATTTTGACTAGTAATACATAAGCATGTTAGCAGAAGAAGAAATAAATGAGTTTGTGACATGGATGGGCACATTCTACTTAGATTACATGCTGGCCTTGAAATCCTATGGTCTAAATAACTAAGACTGAGCCAGTAGGACAGCAAAGATCCCTAATGTAACCACATGCTTAAATCAAAAATGCTGAAAGGCCAAAACAAGACCCTAGCTGTAGTCTAGGTCACTGTTGCTCTCCAGGTTTCCAAACCAGCTGCATCTGTTTTCCCTTTAGTAATGATCCATGCTCTTCTACCAATATTTATACAAGATAAAAGGCATAGAGTCTTTGGAACTGCAGTGTGTTAACAGATGCACAATTAATCTAGTCAAGTTTCTTTTCCTTAACTTTTCTTGATAACCTTGATGAAGCATATTGCTGCTGCTACATTCCTCTGATTGCCTGTCTCATTAAGTACGTACTGAGTAACAAGTGACAGCACTAGCTAAGATGGTTTATGGTATAAACACACAAATATTGAAACAAGCCATTTTAAGTGCTCCAGAAATGGCTATTTTCCTCACGTATTTACTTTTAATTAAAGATGCATCCACTTATAAGGACATTCATCATCACAATCATCATGCCACTGGCAAGGAAATCCTTCATTGTGAAAACTCTACTCTTACTAATCAGTTCCTCCTGGGACAATTTGAGGAGAGATAACTAGAAATGCATAGAAAATCAATTCCTCATCACGTGTAAAATTTAATGATTTCAAAAATTTTATCAATCCATATTGGGTTCGTTCTGAAATTTCATGTCACTTTTCACCGAGAAAGAGAAAGAACAAAACCACCATGTTATTAAGTGCCTCTACAAATGATGGACTTCAGATCAGTCCCTCATATCTGATGTAAGTGGTCCTAACAGAATACATGGTTCTTAAACAAGAAGAGTTCAAAGCAAAATTGCATCTTCCCAGAAAACATTTCAGTTGTAATTAACTAATATACCTTGATTATTTAAAAAAAAAAAAAAAAAAATTCCATCCAATTCTCAAATCTGTCTAGTGGTAAATAAGGCTGTGGAGTGCTATGATGGACAAGAAGGGGCTGCATGTGTTCTGCCCCACACATTCACTTTCTAGGAAAGGCAAGTTTCCTTCTTGCAGTCACTTCTGTGGCGAGGATGAAGAATCAAAGAACCTTGCTCCTTAGTATTTCCATAAGCCAAGCTTTAGGTCAGCACTTCTAATGCCTCATCTTCCCGGGGTCAGTTTTGCTGTGAGAATGGAAACAGGACTGCTAACATTTGAAGTATTTTATTTTAAAATAAAATAAGTAATCGATCTGCAATGGCACGAAGGTTTGTAGGAGAAGCAAGAGCAGATAAAATGCTTCTTAAGATAGTCTACCTAAACATTTGACTCCACGCAAGAGCCAGAGCGATCTTAGTTATTTGTACTCAGCTATTCTTCCAGCTGACTTTATACTGTGAAACTAAAGTTTGCAGATTTTATGTTGGTAAAGTTTGTTGCCATTGTTAAGTTCCATCGACATTTGTCTTATTAAGGTTATGCAAGGGCTGTGCTTTACAGTGCTCACAAGTCCAAGTATCAACATACGGCTGGAATCAGTAATCGTGCAGAGAGCCATAAAGGTTTTATTGCCACTACGTCACTTGTGAGTTATGTAGGTCATCCCAAACAAGTGGCAAAACAACTTTTACAGCAACATGCGCTGTTATATTTCAGTCATGCCACCCAGAGTATATCACAGCAACAGTAAAGAAAAAAAATTTAGCTAGCTTTTAAAATAAAATGTTGTTATTGAAACTGCTTTTATGTGACCCTCCACCTGCAAAGTGAGTTGCCTTGCTTGCCCACAAATCCCAAAGATTTAGGGAACTCTTTGCCTGGGTTACACTATGCACATATTTAGTGCACATATTTAGTGGAACTATAATGCTGTCTACTTCTTTTTATGTTCGCTACCTTATCTTTGTTGCACAGTTTAGCTTTTAAGATGTGTAATTATATATCCATGTTCATAATGACATAAAATCCTACTTTGATTCTTCGCAAATCAAAATTACTTATTCTGGCACACTGTTATTTGCAGTCAGGCTTTAAATTTCACTTGCTGCCTTGAGCTAAAATATATGTGAAAGGAGGTGCAAGGTCATCTACACAGGATATTAACATTTTTACAAAACAGGAACCATTTCTACCCATATCACACTATGCTTCCATTCCTATGGTATTAATAAACCCTGCTTACACACTGTAGTTATTTCGAAACCTATTAAAATGCCAGGGATCACTTATTCAAACAGGGCTTTTATGGTTAATCAGGAAATTTAGCATTGATTATACTGCATCTGCTTTTAAATAAAGCAAATGAAATTTGCCCACTTAAGAGTCATAATCAATCCCTTTGGGACACTAAGGGGAATTAGCATATTTAATTACCCTGCGATGGATTCTTTTTTCACTCCATATTTAAGACATATTGTATTACTGCAAAAGGTGACTACCTGCTTTATGAACTGCACAAGAGACCTGGTGTGGCTGTGAGGAAGGGGACTACTTTTATTTCACACTGCTACAGGATGATGAATACTTTTTTCTACCTATTTAAAATTATTTGATACCTAGGTTATGATCTTTGAGTGGGAGCATGCCTGAAAATACATTGTTACTAGTAGTCAAAGAGGTATAGTGTTGATTAAGGAGTGGGCACCCTCTGAAGAATCAAGTTCTGGGCTCCCAATTTTATCCCTCTTCCCCAAATCCAGCCTCCTTATACTTTTGATAAAGCTGGAACTGTTGCAGTAATGCCTCTCTGTGTGCACCTTATGGAGACGTGCAGAAGCAAAGCCAAGACCAGAACCAAGGCCAAATTCATGTCCTTTCCACATCATGTTCTGTGGGGGTGTCTTGAGGGCTGCCTGTGCAATGACTGGAATAGTTCTTGCAAAAGAGTTCATATACCCTTTAAAACCCAAACTCTGTAGATATGTGGGTTATCCTGGAGCACTGAGCAACATTTCTCTGTTTTCTTTTGCAGTGATCTTACATGATCAATCCTGGGCAAAAAAGGTGGCCTAGAGTCATTCATAGAAAGGCAGATATATCACCTTAGGGAGAAGCTGAGAGTCTGTGGCACAGTCTGCACATCAGGTATGGAGTTTCATCCAGCCCAGGAGGCAGCAGCTCAGCTCCATCGTAGAAGTGGAGGTGGTTCATGGCACCACAGCTCTGAAATGTGGGAGTGTGTGGATTAAGCCCATGGCCTTAGTGCCTCTGGGTCTCCCTGCACACCCTGCTCCTCCAGAGAGCTTTCTGTGTTGAGCCCTTGGTCATGGTCTTATTGCTCATTTTATCCCCCCCACAGGCTGATTAAAAATGAGGGAAACTGTCTTTTCCTCACCTACCCTCTGTAAAGAATTTCTTAAACAAGGAAAAGGGATTGGAGTTTTCGCTGGTGATTATTTCTGGATTATTAATTACCTTTAATTACCATGTAACACCAAGATTAAAATGCATTCTAAAACTTGACACTTCAACCTTATTAGCTTACTACAAGAGTATGGTAGTTTCTAACAATTCTATTTATCAAAGGTAAACCGCTTATTAAGACCTTCTAATTATTAAGGTAGTGTAATCAATCTTCAGTAAAATTCCATTAGAGAGACTAAGCCCTTGAGGAAACTGCTTGTGACTCTTATGAACTTGACCAAGTCTGAAATGTATAAGAAATCTCTTTTCAACCACCGTGAGTTTCCTATATTCAAATTTTCTACTTTGACTCTGTAGAAAGAAAGGCTTTTGGCTGATTGTTTATATGCCTCTGGAGTGCTTTAATCATCTTGTAAATGCTGATGTTCTTATTATTCATTTTTTTGTAAAAACTTTATTCCACAAGCAGATAATTCGATGACAGGGAAGATAATTCATAAATGCATTAGAAAGCACAATCTTTCCCCCAATGCTTTCACTGTATAAATAGTTTAGAAATACTATTCTGCCTCTAATTTGCCTCTTTACTGCATCACCTGGGTATCATCCCCCTCACGTTATTTAATCTGCTCATGTTTTCAGTATACAGATGGACTTTTTTATTTAAGTCATCCACAAATTCTGTAAAAGCCTTAATCTCATCCACATTTTGAGTTTTTCATGTGTCCTGCCCTGGATGGTCTACACTGCTGGACTGGAAACCCTTTCCATCTGCAGGTGTGTGACTTACTTGCTAACACTGGGATGGGAGGCAACCTGGGCTTGCAGCACTGTGCCCTCCTCACCCTCGGAGCCAAGCACAGCTCTGACCTGCCTCCCAGGCTGCTGGGAGGCTGTCATTTGGTAGTCTTTCCTAAGGAAAGAAAGAAGCAGACTTTAGGTTCTTAAAAAAATCTGTCTGGGAGAAAAGAGCAGAAGTAACCTGTCCAGCCTACAAAAGATGGAAATAATCAGAGTTAATTCCAAACAAAGCAGAGAGTTCTTTTATCCCAGATGCACTGTGACCTTCAAAATCACAGCTACTCTTTCAAACGTTTGTTCATCATGGTGACAAGTTATTCAACACTAAGCTAAAATGTTTGCTTTTGATTTCTGTTTTTCTCCTATTATCCAAATCAGACTGTATTATTTTCACTTTACACCAACATTGACAGTCTGTCCTCATCCCTGCCTGCTAGCATTTACCAGAGCATTCTGCATTTTTCCATCTCATCAACTTTATACCTTTCTAAACCTCATCAGAATTTTTTCACCTTCATATATGCCTCCTAATAGCCTGACTCAATTTATTCCTTATAATTTATCCTACAAATGAATGTTTGTTTAGTCACCCTCAAACTAACCTTGCAACAGCTTCCCGCAATTTTTGGTACAAACACTTCAGCACTGTTAAGAGAATAAATGTTTTGGAAAAAGTTGAATGTAAAATGATACAAACGCATATTACTCTTTGTGCTTTCTACAACAAATTAAACATGAAAATTATTTTAGTGATTCTTTTAATAAGATTTTACAGAATAAGTCTCCTGCTTAAAGAAGAAATAGAAAATGAAAATATTTTCTAATTCTCCACTGCAAGAACTTGTGTCTTATTTTTCAGTTGACTTAAAATACATCAGAATTTTATGCAAAAGCATTGTCTAGAAAAGCAACACATAGCAATCCTTTTCACTTGCTTCCATCACAGAAACCTATTAATATAAAACTCATTAAATGTTAGAAGAGGCTGCCAATAATGGGATTGTTTTTCAGGTTCTTCAAGAGACATTCAAGTTCTATTTTATTATGGATACCTTTGGCCTGTTAAGCCCCAGACATCTGGAAAAAATTCAAACATTTACTTAGTCCCAAAGTAAATAGTACTTAGGGAGGGTATTCTGAACATAGTAATAAAATTTTGGGATACGAAAGGAGATTTGTTTATGTTTACAGGTTTTTATAAAAGCATAAGATTATTTCTACTATAGAGCTGGGCTTATCTTCCTGTTGTATATTTTTATTTAAGTTTAATTAGAAAACTATTGTAGTAGAGTAATTTTTTATTTGAACGAAGTTAGTTCAAAGCAAATAATCTAAATAAGACACATATACATTAAAGACAATACAAGAATTTCCATTCTGAGATAATCATAAATGCTTTGAGTCATCCTATACATTTTATAACCTCATTTTTACCTTCTATGGTATAGAATTTAATTCCAGTTAAAGCTAAATACTTAAAGCCAGCAACGTTATATTGCAGATCTCATTAAACAGGATCTCTCAGTACTGCATACAAATATCTACTAGATTTCTGCAGAGCCCTGCTTGGTACTTCCACATCTATTGCTACAGAAAGAAGCAATTAAGAAATCAGATGTATTGAATGAGAATTGTTGGCAAGGTAAAAATAGGTAACCTTTCTACTTATTTTCCTTTTTTCACAGCTTCACTATATTAAAAAGCATGTGTTATAAACAGGAGTGAAAAATTCTGGACATGTTACAAAATAAAAGACCCAGGGTTATGGTATTTTATCCGTTTGCATCCTCTTTCTTCATTTTATGAGCCCCCGCTGGTACCTGTGTTCTTTCCCACTGACAAAGTGATGTATTCTTTCCCTAGCGTACAGCCCTCTTCAGCTTTGTCATTCATATAAGTAAGGTTTTCTTATAAGCCATTTTCTGCCAAGTTAATACACCAAAGCTTTAAAGGTGGAACACAAGAGCTTTTTAAAATGTTTTAGGGTACCTTCTTTCATACTGTCAAGAGTAACTGCAATCCATTTAAGTCAAATGCTTCATATAAAAAGAAGCATTTACAGCAGCAGGGTTGTTACAGAAGCAGTTTATTTTCTATAATGGTTTTGGCCCAGCCCTTTAGTTTTCAAGCATTTAACTCATAGACAGAAGTCTTAACTTTCTCCCTACAAAGCATAAGTGACAGTTTCTTATGTAACAGTCCTCAAAGCTTGAGTGACTATAAATACTTATTCAGGCCTTGTTATTTGCTTCTGACTTGCTTGTAATGACTCAGTATTGTGATAATGCAATTAAATGCTGTGACTTACTATGAAGTAATGGAACACACAATTGCCATGTGGTTTAATTTGACTGCCGAATGTGGCCCGTGCTTGTAATGGATGCTATTATTCAGAGACAAATGTGAATGTAAAATCGCAAAGTGCAGGTGATAACTGACAGTCAGAACATCCATTCTCAGGAATCAGATCAAAGAAATATTACTATTATAATCCAATCAATTACATTAGGTTTTGAGCTGCTCTGGCTTGACAGGCAAGCGAGATCTAAATGCCACCATTTTCACTGCAAGTATATTGCTCAAACATGAGATACTGGAGAGTCCCTCAGGCCTTGGGAATGTATCCAGTCTATGCAGCATCTCCATCTGGGATGGACCAAAGATGTAAAGGTCTCCTCCCTAACCTCTGACATTCACAGGAAGAATGAAGGCACAAAGATGTATTCTGGCACCTTGGTAGGAGGCAGAGTACAGGGGTGTGCTGCAGAGCACAGCTGCCCACAGCATGGCCCTAGCTTTTGCCACTGCATAAATGGGCCTGATTTGACAAAAACTTCAGGTAGCAGATTGTTTTCATCCTTCTATTAATATACTCTTTAAAATTTGTGTAAGACATTTGGTGAAGGGGCAAAACTGTTAAGAAATTTCATATGGGATACATGGTCTTGCTTTCCTTAACCCCATTTTGTGGAGTCTTCAGAACAGCTGACAAAGCCCTGTTTTTCTCTTGACCAAGCATTGAAAAAATTAAGTTTGAATATTTTTGGTCTAGAACATAACTGTTTACATGTCAACTTGGCTTCTGAACCATCTACATATAGTTTAAGACTGCATCTACATTTTGGGAGACATTTTTGGATCAAACTTCTCTCTAGATAACTCTATTCATTATTGCATCCTTTGGCATTAACCTATTAATTTCCTCTTAAATTAATGATAGTTTTACCTGTTTCAAAATGTAAAAGTTTGGGTTTCATCCTTTTTCCCCGAAGACACGTCAATTCAGCTGTATTTATTTGTTTCTTTAGTAAGCTCTGAGTATATACCAGATGGGAAATGGGAAATGACAGATCTGCATATCTATGCATAATTCTGACATCTTTAAGTCTTTTTATAAAAACACAAAGTTATATTTATAAGGGCCTTTAAAATGAAAATACATCACTTTAGGCAAAATGTTTACAGTTTGCTTATCCACATAACAACCATTTCAGAGATCCCAAAATATTTATTTTCAGTATTGAACTTCTTTTTATGGTCGATCCATTCTCTTTCAAAGCTGTTCAGTTTACGCAACTAGTAAATTACTTTTCCATAATTGCTGTAATTACAGTCCTCCTTGTGCTCACTCTTATCTCAGAACTGTGTTACAGTTGAACATTCTGGTAAAAGAAAACCTCATGTTTATTTAGGAGGTTACATGGAACACTCTGTAAACTAAAATATCTATTTGGGAAGCTCTCTGTAGTTAATGTAATGTGATATTACTGCGATTTAAAAGGCTGTAGCAACATACCAGTTATACACAAAGCTTTCAAAGACAGTGATAGCTCAATGAGACCTTGAAATGTTGAAATTTTTCCTATTAAAAATCAGGCTTAAATCGTGGCTTTAAAAAGTAAAGAGAAAATATGCTAATAGTAGGGGGAAAAAAAAAGACATCATAGTCCAGGTCATTCCTACAGAATGTGGGAAATCCCCATTTCCTGCTCAGCCATCTCTGAAGAGACTGTTAATGTAACTACTCAGGAGTGCACATTTGTCTACTTTGACAAGAAATTGTGCTTTATCCTTCTTGGGTAAGTTTCATCAAAAATGGTATTTCCTCATGTGCACAGACTCTTGTCATCATGTTCTAGTTCTCCCTAACATCAATACAAAGAGCAACCCAGTTGTTTGAAGCATAGCTATGAGGAAATAACATTTCATCACCAAAATAGTAATAATATGGAAGATGGAGAGGACTTCTTCTTTCTAAGTTATAACCTTTATTTCTAGCGTATTTAATTATAGTTTTCATTTTCAGCTCCTTTAGCAATGCCTTCACTCAGTTTTGCTGCCAGAGCCGATTATCCAAACCTGCTATTAGGGTTCTGAATTCCTTACTAAAACACCTCAAAAACACAAGGAAAAAGGACTGTTTGCAGTTCTGAGACAGGCTGAAGCTGCATTTCTCAGAGTTTTCTGCACTGTTGACCTGTATTCACAACTACTTTGCTATTTTTTCATGGATACAATGAAATGAAAATGTATTAAAAATAGCATTAATTTCAGTATCCAGATTAAAGCTGACCTTGTGTAATAAACTGACACATTTTCTGCCAGGAACCACACAGACTTTGATTGTGCATTATATTTCGCTATTCCTTGTCTAATACCCTCTTATTTTCTGCGGTTTTTTTTTTTTCTTTCATTTTGTTGCTGTTATTTATGCAGGAGCCTTCTTAAAGAGAGATTTTGCCATCTCTGTCAGCTTTCCTACATATCCCTGCTTAGCAGCCCACTGTTCTAAATCCCATAAGAAAACTTCATTTTGTATCCTTTTCCATTATTTTAATTGCTCTTTTTCTTACATATTTCTTAATTATTTCCAGTTCATAAACATATTTAGGCCTTTAAGACATTTTGATTAAAGTTTCTAAAATATTTTTATCCATAACATGTAGGAGGATGTAGTATACACTATATTTGCATCTTTTTGTAGTGAGAAGTCTTTTATGAGATAACTTGAAAATTAAAATAAAACAAAATCACTATTTCTTCAATACTAGAGCATGAAACAATACAAATGACACAAATGCAAAGGCAGAAATTTATACGTAACTGATTTTCTTGTTTTAAAAGGAAACTTTTGAACTAGTTATCTAACAATAATTAAAACTAATAATAATATTATTATTAATATAATAATAATGAAGTGGTATGTATAGCAAATATTTAAAGTATTTGACAGTTTATTTTCTTTAAGGAGAAACATGTTTTTTCACCATTTTGCTGCATATAATCTAATGAAGGACTAAAAGCAAACCCTTAAGATGGAGTAACAGGTAAGAGCTTTTACTACCTGGTAGTATTAAAAGGATAGAAGGACATCCTACTCTCTTACCCCACACCTCGTCTGCCTTCCCTGTTGTGAGCACCCACAGCTTTTACTTTGGGTCTACCATGCACTGGATGGTGATCCAAGGTGGCAATAAGCCAAGACGATTCAATGAGCACACTGAAAACAAAACTGATTTTAAAAAAATAAATAGAAAAAAAAAAGTGGGTGGCATGATTATTTTATGCTTGGGCAACGGTCCTGTTCAGAAAAACATCCTATCAGCATCAAAGTGAGTGCAAAGGAATCCGTGCAAATATGCAGCCATATGGGGTCAAAGGGGTGGAGAAAAAATAAATGACAAGGCACGTTTTCAGAAGTTGTGACCTCAGTCATCTCATGTAAAGTTAGGATTTGCATTTCTACTTGAGTTGTCCACTCCTTGAGTGGAGGCTGCTCACTAATCTGGCTGAGAGTTTCAAACAACCTTTCCCCTCATGGGAAAATGTTAGTAGCCTGAAGAAAGCTTGGGAAGCAGATCAGCCAAATGGAAGCAGAAGGAACACATGGCTGGGAACAAGTTCTCTGATTTCAGCAGCTTCCAGCTCTTAGACTGGTTCAGCCTTCTCAGGACCCTTCACCTTAGGGATGCTACTTCAAAATGCACCTAAAGCTCTACTGATGAAGATGAAATTAGCATTCCACTTCTTGTCCTGAATTATTTCTTTCTGCCATAAGTTGATATAGTGGCATATGAGTTACATCAGGTAGCTGAGGCCTATCCCAGCTGAAAGCCTATCCCAGTTTTGTGGCTGGGTTAGCTTCCTGTAGGTCCTGGTCCCAGTCAGCTTTCCCCAGCCTGGCTGCCCCACTGCTGCTGGAAAAGGCACAGCAGAAACCCATGGCCAGGACAGAAATGTGACTGACCTGTTCGAGGCAGCTGCCCATAGATTCATCTCTTTAGCATCAAACTAATCTCTTAAATCACAGCCTGGCTGATATTTCAATTGACATCACTGGCCTGAGTAGCTCTTTTCCTCTCCCTGACACTCTCCTCCCACCAGCTCATTCCCACCATGCTGCCTGTCCCTGCCCTGTGTTGGCAGTGCTGTCTGTGTGTGTGGAGGATCTTAGGATAAGTGATGGCACAGTGGTACAAACACACAGCTGGCTGCCGTGTGGGGACTGCCTCAGCTGGCTTAAGCAGGATGGGGAAAAGTATGACCAGATAGCGGTTCCCAAATGTAGCTTGCTCACACACTGCCTTCACAGGACTAGGAGTGTTTTCTGTCACACCTTCCCACTCCGTGCCAGACCATATGTTTAGGAGAAAACATGGCACCAGCCCCCATCACCCCTCTCATACGAGACAGAAGTAACAGCAGTGGCAGATCCTTGTTCCTTCACCCAGCAGGACCCACAGGTGGAGGCTTTCAGGCTCTTGTCTCCTCTGAGGGAGCTCAGTTGTTAGTTTTCAGGTGGTGTGTTGATTCCTGAGTATCAAAAGGTGACTGGGCTATGACAACACCTCATCCTAGTGAATCCCTGAGGATGGTCTGGCTATTGTGACAAAAAAAGGATTAAAAGTTTCAAAGTAAAAATCTAGGGGAGTTTTGGGTATAAATTAGGATAATTAATGGAAAGAATTGAGAACACAGAGTATCTTAGGGTGTTGTTTTAGTATTTTTTGATGTCTCCTAGCTCACCACACATCCCCTCTCTTGCCATGGTGCCAGAATCTACTGGGTCACGGAGTGAGACAGAGAACAAACTCAGCTAAGTACACTCATCGAAAAAGTAGAAAAGAAAATAAAAATCATTTTCACAGAGATCAACTGTGTGGCCCCCAGTGCTGGGACTGGAACACAGGAAATTGCAGGGAAGACTGTCTGTCATCACTGTTTTCTGAAGAAGCATCATTAGGTCAGCTAATAATGAAGCCACACTTCAGGCAACATTCAGAATTTTGCACAAGAAGCATGTGAAAATGCACATCTACTCCAGTGCTTGGGTGCAATCTTCATTGGTCAGCAGCTGCTCAGAGCCCATGAAATCTGTATTGTTTGCTTCCTGTGCTTTTTTAGATCACTGCTACAGATACCATGTACACAGTGAGTTTCTGCAGAGAAAAAAAATAATTCAGCTCTCTCACGTGAGAGCTTCCTAAAGACAAAATTACCCACAGTGAGTAGAAAGTTCAGATAGCCATGAACTTCTCTGAGTGCACATTGAAATCTAAAAATTATGGCCTTAAAAATGGGAACTGAACAAGCCTTTTCAGATTGAAAGTCAGCAATGTAGAGACAGAGCCTGAATCATTCTGGGAATTTTGAGATCCCTTAGTAGCAGTTTATCAGAACATAAGCCCGAAACTGTGATAATTAATCTCTTTTCAGGTTTACACCTGGAGGAATTGTACACATTGGAAATCAAATGAATTAAGATTGTTAATCTCTTCTTGCTGTTTCTTTCCTTAAAAAAGTCAGTGTCTGTAGCAAGAGGGAAGATAGTATTCTGCTTGGAAATATCTACTCCAGCTTTTCAGGTAACAGATGTGGCTGGGCCATCAGTGAACTAAGGTCACAGGACCAACTTGGGAGCTCAGGCAAATGCAGATAGCAAGCTTAGGCTCAAATCTGTGCCACCATTTTATATTGTGATTAGTATGTAAACCAGATTTCAGTACCTAAACTAAATAAAACTCAAGTTGCACCTTAATTGCAGTGAAAACATGTGGCAAGGCATCCTATTGATATCTGTGGTTACTGTTCTTTTAGCAATAAAGTTTTTTTTGACGTGGCCTGAATTTTCAGCCCATGCAAACTCCTTTATTCCAGCAAGCTGTTTTGGGAATTGACATGTGTTGAAAAAACAAGGTGCAATTCTCACTAGGCAAACAATCTTCCATTTTATGTTCAAATAGTGGGAAGGGATGTGGGGGTCATCATGATACTCCCAAATGACAGCAATTCACCCCACAATTTGCAGTAATAGTTAGAAAATATTTGGTGTTAATCCAAGTGCTCTGTTTTATCATCCAGATGACTCCATGAATGCTGTGAAAATGTTAGTTTACACATTAGAAAAAAAGGATAAAACCTGTTGTTCTACTGGCCTATGGTCAATTAAAGAAAAAACTGTGATTCCTAAAGGCCTTTTTTTTTTTTAATCCATCTGCAATTCTTTAGATCACTAAAAGGTGACATAGTACTTGCAGTGTTAATTCATTCTTTCTTTCAAACAATAGTTTTGTTTTGGTTGGGATGGTGCCGATTCATATTCTTGGCACTTCTCTAAAACCTAGAAGCCATTTGCTCTATTTCCCCCAAATAAACAAACTACAGCTGCTATTCTTCAAGCATCAGCCTACTGCTTCTGCTTAAATACAGCTTTTTAACATAAGAACATTTTAACATTTTTAAATTTTGTTAATTAAAATGTTTTGTAACACACTTCTGGGAGCTCACTCAGCTCTCATACCCTTTCATTCACTAAATAAGAAGCATAAATTAAACACATCACGTATCTAAGGTGGAATAATACAACTCTGTACCTTTTCTCTTACCTTTCGTATACATTATCTAAATCCTATTTTTTTTCTCGAATGAGGTCATCTATAATTGTTTGAATTTGGTGAGCTTGTTTAAATGCTTCAGAGAAATATTCAGTCATCCAATATAAATCAAACAAAAGACTTTTTCTATCTTATCTGTACCTGTTTAAATTAGAGGAATCGGATAGATAACCAAAGCTTTGAATAACTATGGAATTCAGACTCAAATGAAGGAGAATTTCAATAGCTACCCAGTTTCCATTGAAAATATTGATATTTCATAACTAACCTATTTGCCTTGAATCCTAACTGTTCTGCAAGGTGTTCTATGGCAATTTAATAGTTATTCATTCTATTAATTTCAATAGAATTTCAGTATAAAGTAATGAAAAGCAGAGACTGCACATCCAGTAACTACTAAGTCAATACCATTTTTACTTTTTATTTTATACTTTATATTTTTACAAGGATTGAAAAGCAATTTGGTCTACATGAAAAGCTAATTAGTTTTTTCATATTCGTATTAGGGATCTTCAATGCTTGGAATAGTACTTTTATGCCTGAAGGTCTTTCAGTCTATCCTGAGAAATACTCTGAACTGGAGGGAAATTTTTCAGAAAATCTACCCTCTTCTGCTCAAAAAACCCTCTCCTGAAACACAGTAAGTCAGAGACCTGAGTGTCTTTCGTCTCTTTTACAACACCTCAGCACATATGTGTAGGATATATTGAGAGTCAGTTTCCAAGACAAAGAGGTCAGCCAATAAACTGAGCTGGAATACCAAAATAACACATGAGATAAATGAGGACTCATTTTAGATGGACCTATTTATTTTGTATGGTATTCCCAGATCTCTCAAACTTGACTGTAGATTTATGGAGAAGCATTCAAAAATTTGACCAAAAAAGACTTCTGATAACACACAGGTTTTGTGACCAACTTAAAACTGAAAGATGTATTACCCTTCCTCATAAATGCTTATTATTTTCATGCATAACAAATGCAATGTTTTTCAGTTTAAACATTTGTTTCAGAAGCCCACAGAGGTTAAAGTGACAACAAAATACAATGCTTTTAGAAAAATAAACAATTAATTGTGGCAAGCAGAAACACATTTCCTACAATGCTGATTAAGTTATACTACAAGAATCCTGTGTGCAACATGCTTTGCATATTTATTTAGATCACTAAAAATCTAAGAAGTAAACAAAACTGGGAAAAAAACCCACAAACACCACTGAAATTGCTTATACTGGCATCAGCTGGAAAGGACTGCATTCTTGTCACTTACAGAGCACTATAAAGTCACAAGACTACAAAATTTGGATTATATCACCATTTGGACCAAATAAAACAAGAAAACAAAGATAAAAGAAAGTAACAATTCATTGTCAAATACGTTGGAAAAAGCTATTTGTAACCTGTTGTTTCCCTCTGAGATGTTTATTCTCCAGAGAGTCGAAGTTACATTGATTTGATGGTTTCTCTCCCTGTGAAGAGTCGCTGTCTATTGGCTGGGCCCTGGAGCCTGTTCTGCTTGGACAAGCAACAAGGCAGATTGGAAGAGAAGTATCACCACATCAACTCTGTCTGGGCTTAGGCTTGGGTTTAATATTGCCAAACAAATGTGAATCCAACTAGAAACATCATACAAGACTACCCTTACCCTATGCTTTGGACTTTATTCAGTAATTCTGCTTTAGACTTCATGGCCTATATAACTAGATAGTCTAACTATCAAATTTCTTTTTGCAAGGGGAGAGAAATCTTCCACATGTTGGAAATGGCAGACTCAATGAGGAGCTTGGAGGCGCTTGTACATAAAGAAAAATAAGTACTTGCTTTCCTTATCTTTCAGTAACAAGAAGCTTGACAAAATGAAGTAATTTCAGAATTATTTCTTTAGAGATACATTCAATATAAGTGGAATTAAGTCTTCATGTATTTTTCACTGACATATTTCCATTAGCAAATTATTTGCATCAGTTAAAGTTCTGCCATGCTGTCCTTCCTGACTTCAACCTCAGTAATTTATAATACTTTTATTGTGCTTTTATAGAAAAGTTTGATCACAATGGAAATTTCATAGGCTTCTTAAAATGACTAGCATATTACCATAATTTTGCTTCTTTTTAATTTTTAAAATAATAATTTATATTTGCACTCTTCAAAACACACATCTGTCAGACTCTGTACACTCTAGATGTATTTTTCTAGTAGCTGCGTTTGAAAAAAACTAAACCACCAAATATGCACTTATATCAATGAAAGATTGAAAGACACTAGCAGAACATATTAATCGTATATGGAGAAGACACTCAAACTGAATACTATGAGATGCCTCAAAACTGTCTAATACTTTGGAAGTGATTTATCTGGGTGCAGTCAACATGCTAAAATGAGACTATCAGTCATTAATATCTGGAATACAAGATTTCCGTATTACTGAAACGTGGTTTTAGCCATCAGTGTAACTTGGAGCAGCCATCTCTCATTACTCCCATGGAAGTATTTTCCTGACAGAAAATCTCCCAGGAAAAAGTAGAAAGGAAACACAAGTATTTAATTTTCTAATTGTTATGAAAAGCTAACCAAATAGTAAATGCAGTACAAAGAGGAGAATATAAAGTATGATATAAAGTATGTTGTATGTTGTCAGCACTGCAGCTACTGGCAAAATTTCAACTGAAAAAGTATTAATGGATTAATTTTTAGTTTAGCATAAGAAATACATAAACTCCTTTTGAGTGCACAAATGAAACACAAATCACAAACTATAGCTATGTGTGGTCAGAACTGTCACTCCTGTTCCTACAGTCGAGACAGTCTATATCCTGTTTGTTTGCTTCTTTTCACCAATATATAAAATAGGGAAGCTGAAGTATAACTAAAGGCTGGGGGGTCTGATCCTACACATTTTATTAAAAGAGCTTAATCTACTGGAAGACCTTTTGTATAATTTCGTCTATGAAATCCAAGAAAGTTAGAAACTTGTGAGTGCTCTATGTTTTATCGTCTCATGCTCAGGATAACTTCTTGTCTTTTTGGCACTGTCCATTCTCCACGGTCAGTCATTTGTTTTAGTGATGGTTTTCATCTTATTCTACAGTTGAATTAAGTGTAAGATGCTGTTCTAACCTGTGCACTGAGAGCGAAGACTGATCTTCATTTCATTTTATAACACTACAGTGAGGTGCATTGCTTAGTTGAAAAATTGGACTCTCTTCTGAGGTCAGCAACAAATATCCAGCAGAACCAAAAATGCATTCTTTATTTTTCAATCTGCTGTTTTCTCCTTCACAGTTATATGTATTTTATGAGTTAACAAGACAAGACAGATGAAAAGGCTCTTTGCTGCTGCAAACTGAAATCTGATATTATGAAGGTGAGTTCCTACTGACACGGAAAGTTCTGGTGGCTAAATGAAAAATAAATGTTATGGGAGTTTAAATTCCCATAGGTTAACTTGCAATATAAATGACATTAAGGGATGTTGAATGTTATATTACAGGGCAGGTGACACTGAGTAATAGAGAAATAAGAAATATAAGAGCAGAGTTTTTCATATTACCTTCTAAACACATCGAAATTTCCCAAATGCATCAGAACACTTTTAGGTTCCACTCTTGCAAAAATGCTCAATGAATTTTGGCCAGACCAGCTCTGTCATAGCACTCTGCGTCAAACTAGTTCTCTTGACTACAGAAATAGTAAGATCTTCTGTTGATAAGGCAGAGAGAACGGAGGTGGAAAAAAAAATCTACAGTTTTCCTAGTATTTCCTGCTTCTGAAAATTTCTTTAAAAGAAAACATGTTACAAGAACGGAATCCATAGGACCCTTATCAGAAAGAAATAATTACTTCCTGCAGGGTTTACTAAAATCCTAATCTCTCTAATGGTTTTAAGTTTTTGCTCCACTAAATCTGGCACTGACATGGGCTATTGGCTAGGGATCTTTATCACAGTCTCGTTGCCAAATTATGAGAAATTTATAGCTCAGCCAAACACTCTTCACCTTCTTCTGTGAGCTTATCTTTAAAAAGTCTTTCCAAAACAAGTGAATTGACTGAGTGTAATGTATGCCCTTGTATATCTGTGTGGCTTCATTAGAAAAAAAAAGAACATTTTGTTTACATTAAGGAACATACGTAATATATATATGATGCATATATATTATAATATGTAATATTCATACAAGATTATACATTTGAGCAGGTTTTGCCATATTGCTAATAACGTTTGGAGCTTTTGGCAGCATTGGATAGTATTTGTATAGCTCGAAAAAGACCTGAATAAGCAGTCAAAAAGTAAAGAAAATTCAGTGATTTAGACTGAGACTGTCTACACATTTGAATTCTTTTACTGAGTTTTGGGTTGATTCTTAATCTTCAAGAAATGTAAAATTGAAACTTCTTCTGAAATTCAAGAACTGAAAAAGCATAACGAACCGATACTTAGAAACCCCAAAATTTCTCATTCATGGAATCTGGCAGATTAGTTACAAACAAAAATCACTTTGTGTGTGTGTGTGTGTGTATTGTTCATTTGCAGCATTATGGTTTATATGTAAGAAGAAATTAAGGCTGGTTGCCAACACTACTTTGCCTCTGTATTTCAAAAAGAAATCTGTGATTCTAAATAGATAATATGCTACCTAATTATCATAAACAGATTAGCCCTCATCAAATAATGGCTCAGAATTATAATACAAAGCAAATCGACGTCAGTTTTGCTTTGACATCATTGTGGTAAGGGATCACCTTTTATTAATTCATTGTATAATAAACTCAGCACAGTATTTTCAGATGTAACCAAGTGTTTTGATAGTTACTTGTAGAACAGCTCTGCTCTGAGTTACATTTATCTCTCCATTACATTTGCCTGAATAATAGAGAACATAATTTGACATTTGTTTCTAATACAAAGTTTAGAGAATCTGAAACAGTAAATCAATTTATCAGAAAAAACACATAATTCAAGATATTACATAGTTTCAAGT
The DNA here is from genome assembly GCA_013397055.1 of Pachycephala philippinensis. Classification (NCBI taxonomy): domain Eukaryota; kingdom Metazoa; phylum Chordata; class Aves; order Passeriformes; genus Pachycephala; species Pachycephala philippinensis. Next base: position 305,424 of record VWZT01013495.1, read on the forward strand.
TTGTCTTCAGCGTATGAAAACTGTTTCTTATTTATGCAGTTTTTTAAAATGGATGCAGATTCCAAGACAAAATACTTTAAATGTATAAAATGGTGTAATGGTGCAACAAATACTTTCCTCAGATATATGGTTTTAAACGCAGTGGAATACATGCAGAAACAAAATGCAGAAAATTGGGCAGAGAGACAAATTTTATTTCAACTAAAGCTGAAATAAAACTGTCACTACTCCTTTGGGCAACATTCTAATATTGTACAATTATCTTTTCCCTTAAAAATAGGGGTGTTTGCCAAACTTAGAATTCAGATTATTTCAAGTTTATCATGAAGTCAAACGATGATTTAACTGAAGATATGTTTTTAGAAATAACATCCTTTTCACCTTCCTAGTGTAATACAGCATTGCCTCAATTAAACACAGCCAAAGTAGTAAGTACAAACCAATTAAAATTGTATTTAATCCCACCTGCTTGTGATTGTAAAATGAAACTCACATGTTCTTCATTTGGATTTGTAATCCTTAACAAAAAAACCCCCAACTGCATGGATGTAGCTCTTTCAGGTAAGTGAACTATAAAAGCATGGCCAAGTTCTTTAGTCTAGGTGTGTGCTTCATTCACAGTCGTATGCCAGAGAGACCTCCAGCCCCAAATTCCTCATACCAGAAGGGAAACCATATCAGGTAAGAGGCACAATGTTTTCCAGCTGGTCCCTTGCCTGTGAAACAGGGAGATCAGTACAGTGAAGTGCCTGAGGGATATCCCGACAGGTAAACAGGGACTCAGCCCTACATAAATGCAATTAATTGAGACATCAAATCCTCCACTGAAGAGAAAACTCTTTTGAGGTGCTAATACACACGGTAACCTAGGACAGAAATAGCAGCACTGTTTACTACTCTCCTGGAAGCAAGAAGTCCTTTGAGAAGGCACAGCTATGGGTTTGGAAAAGTACAAAATAATGGTCCCAGAACCACACAGTATTTTAGCAGTAAATAATGAACATATTTCCAATTTCTAGAGATATCTTAAGTAACATCCCTGGGTTAGTGCATAGCATTTTAAGGGCAGTGACAAAACAGCTTCCCCAGCACTTCCTCTGAATATAAACAGAGAGAAATTTGCTATTCTCTGCAACTTCCAAACTGTGCTCATGTGTACTAGACAGACATTTCCCTTTGATGTGAAATAATACGAAGGAGTTGGAGATGAGGAATGAAAATGGAACTAAAAAGTCATCATTTGGGTCCAATGGTTTCATTATAAAATCTTTTAAACTTTTTGACAATGCTGATCAGTCTTGCTATTTTCAAAAGAAGCTGTAGCATCTAAGTGCTGCAGTCAACGTAGGGCCTGCTGAAAATGCTGAGTATGTAACTCTCATATCACTTCAAGTTTTGAGAAGCTTTTTCCTGCAAATGGAGAAATAATAGAGTTCAAGAGAACTGTGTTTGCATGCCAAAGGCAGAATTCTAGAATGGCTGCATTTGAGCCTGTATTTGTAGCTGTCATATGACACGATGGTGGGTGCTTCACATTCACTAATGTCTTTTCAGCCTTAAAGAGAATGGCATAGTTAATCACTATATGTGATTTCCACAAGACACGTCAAAGCTCATGGTCCCCTGCTATCATTCAACTAAGCATTTGCGTTTTCAGAAATCCACAGTCCCTCTTTAGGAGCTGCAGTCTTCAAGAGTCACTCTGAGTGAAGCCATTATCACCCTTCCAGGATGCACCCCCAAGTAACAAGATGTCAGTGGTGTCACTGGCAAGATCAGGCCAGATAAGTCCCAGTCCAGTAACAGGAGCACAATCCCCATAGTCGTACAGGAGGGAATCTCCTTCTTCAGTGACACATCCTAAAGCAAATATACAGGGCAATGGATGCTGTGAGCTGCTTTTAAGAATCTGTATTGCCCCAGGGGGAGCAGAGATTTGGCAGGATAAGTAGAGTTTAAGCAGCAGGCAAGTGGTGGTGCTATTTGCATTCTGCTGGCAGTCCCACAACTTCAGAGAGCTTCTCTCAGGCTGAATTAATTTCCATCTGAGGAATTACATGCCCAGGTTGCCTATCCTTTATACTTCTGAGGTAAGAAAAGCAGTGGGAAACAACAAATACAGTTCCCCTCTTCTACACATTACCTTACTGAATGGTGATGTCCCCTTTATTTCACGGGTGCTCCTATATACTCCTAAGACATCAGATCTTGGTATTGTATTTAAATTGTAGGCAGTGAGTCTACTATTTCTGGAAAACAAGAGGAAACTATGGGGTCATGGAGGTTACTCCTTATCAGAGAATTTAAAAATTATAATACTGTAATCTTTTAATTAGACATTGTCGAGTTCACTTTTCGTTTGTACAATTACATATCTTTAACCTGAACTGACATAATTGTTAACAGATGTTAAGTCTGTGTTTTTAATAGCACTGCAAATTCCTTCACATTGCTACCTATGCATTATGGAGACTGATGGGCCTGAGGCACACTAAAGGTTTTTTCATAAACAACATTAGATTTACATCTGAAAATCTTGTTCTTGACCTCTGAGCAACCAGATTTGCAGTTGCCTCACATATCAGAGTACTCTACTGATTTTTCTTTCCTTTTGTAAAAATAAACTAAAGTAGGGAAAAGTAATTCTGAACTAGGGATTCCTTTTTTTTTCATATATAATCACAATGTGGCTCAACACCCTTAGAGCCATCCAGTAAATCCTGACACTTCAACTAAGGGAATAGATATTGGTGTATAATAATAGCTACTATAGTCCATACAGACAAGAGGCTTAAAGAAACTATTACTTCTTCAAACTCTGGAGGCACTAAAGTTGTTTTATGAAATAAGTAGAAAAGATGAAAAGCATTAGGTTAAGGAAATTTTCCCTATTTTCATTCTGATGGTTGGCAAAGACGGATTCACTTGAGGCGTCATGATAACTTTGGCTCAGGAAGAAGGCAAGAAAAGATGACTTTAGCCTAAATTTTTAAATCCTCTCTAAGCACACAATTACTGAAAATAAGGGTTTTCAGGGTTTGAGTTTTAGGCTGCCTTGACTATGAACAGTATCACTTTTCATATCAGCACAAGATGCAAATTACGAAATTTTAGTATTTGTATACAATGTCCAGTCTATGCTCATCAAACTAAAATTGATGAATTTCTACCAGAAACTCTGAATTTGGAGTAACGGCACCCCAGGGCTGCAGGAATCTTTTGCAGTGCTTCTCCATGGAGGAAATAATAGAACTTATTTTTTCTCACAGAGACTTTGTGAAAGGCTAACATGTAAAAAATAGCACAGCATACTTTCATACAATGATTAAGGAGGAGGGTGGTAGAGAGAAGATATTCGGGTTCCAGGTAACTAAGGTTCCTAAAACCCCTGATTTAGCTCTTACTTACCATGATTAAACCAGAGCAAGACTTTTGCCTGCTGAGTGTTATGACAGACTGCCAGCCTTTGCTCTGTACTATGCAAAGATAAATAAAGGGAAAGATGGAGCAGATTCTCCTGGAAACTATGCTAAAACACATGGAAAACAAAGAGGTAACTGGTGACATCCAGTACTGCTTTATGAAGGGGAAATAATGCCTGAATTGGCAACCTCCTATGATAAGGCTACAGCACTGGTGGTAGGAGCAGAGCAACTGACATTGTCTACCGGGACTCATGCAAAGGGTTTGACACTGTCCGGCATGACATCCTTGTCTCCAAATTGGAGAGACACGGATCTGATGGATGGACCACTCGGTGGAAAAAGAACTGGCTGGATGGCTGCACTCAGAGATGTGGTCAATGCCTCATTGTCCACATGGAGCCCAGTGACGAGGGGTGTCCCTCAGGGGTCGCTACTGGGGCTGATACTGTTCAATTTCTTTGTTGGTGACAGGGACAGTGAGATTGAGTGCACCCCCAGCAACTTTGCTGATGACACCAAGCTTGTGTGACAATGCCAAACTCCCACCAGTGTGGTGTGGTCAGCATGCTGGAGGGAAGGGGTGTGCCCTCCAGGGGTTCAGAGGGCCCTTGACAGGCTTGAGAAGCAAATCTGCATGAACTTCATGCAATTCAGCAAGGCCAAGTGCCAGGTTCTGCACCTGGATCGTGGCAGTCCCAGACACACCTCCAGGCTGAGTGGAGAGGTGATTGAGGGCAGCCCTGCAGAGAAGGCCTTGGGTGTGCTGGTTGATGAAAAACTCAACGTGAGCCAGCAGTGTGTGCTCACAACCCAGAAAGGCAGCCCTGGGCTGCATTAAAAGCAGTGTGGCCAGCAGGGCAAGGGCGGTGATTCTGCTCCTTCACTCTGCTCTTCTGAGATCCCACCAGGAGTGCTGCATCCAGCTCTGGTGTCCCCAGCATAAGGACATGGAACGGTAGGAGCAAATCGGGAGGGCCACAAAGTTCATAAGAAGACTGGAGAACCTTCCCTACAAGGACAGGCTGAGTAAGTTGGGGCTGTTCAGCCTGGAGAAGAGAAGGTTGCTTTGAGACGTCCTAAAAATCACAAGAAAACAGTAAAGGATTACTATTAGAATTATAGACTCATGTTTCTATGAACCAAAGTGAATCTTGAAGACACAATTGTGCTTGTAATAAGCCATTTAAAAAGTCAAATCAGGGTGGTCTCTTGAAGCATTAAAAGGAAAATATTTATCCTTGAGCCTGCACATGGAATAGAGAAAGCAGAGAGACCTGAGGACTTTTGTAAGCAGTAAATAAAACTGATTGCATATTTTCATCACTAAAACTTTCACTAGGAGTAAGTAGATAAGGTTTTGTTGGGTAGTTTTTCTGAAAATGATCTAGTTGCTCTAAGTATACTCTGCCTCAGGAGAACTCCTAAGGTAAGTGTCTGAGTCATACTGATGAGAAGAAAAAAGGGATTCTTAAAGCACAACAAGAAGAAAGTTAATTAATAATGCAGAGCCATTGTAATGACAATAAGTGACAATAATTTTAACACTGGAAGGAGAAGCTTTTGCTGAAGCCTTGCAGATATGATTTTCTCCTCTGGTGAAGCCTGGCAGGATGGTGGCAGTAAGAGGTGTCTGCCTCAGCTCTGCAGGCCTTGAATCCTGCAGTGTGAACACACTACCTGCTGATCTGCCTTACTACGCTGCAGAGCCTGTCAAATATCAAATACACTCGTAGCAAAGCCACTTGCTCTCCACTCTAAGCAGAAGGATGGCTGTGGACATGAACTCCTTGCTCCTTTCACAGACAGGGATGCAATCTCTGTTGCTGCTCAACTTCTAAAGTGTTTTCCACAATCTCCTGCCTACTAAAACATGGGGGTAAGGTCAAGGTGGATCTGATTTATCATTGAATAATTTGTAGGGGAAAAAAAGAAAAAAAAGGACTTGTAATTTCTACTACTATAAATAGCCATGCAGTGTCAAACCTTCACAAATTGCATTTGATACACTACTACACAGGCATTACACTTTGTCACTAACTACAGCAACAAAGAATTGTTGCTAATCTAAATTATCAATTTAGATTTCCACAAAA